>JACTOM010000907.1:2762399-2934178 GCA_015832385.1 Elymnias hypermnestra
GACTCCGAATATGCTTCCCAGTTTGCTTTTTTAAGTTTAAATTTGAGTAAAGGATCAGGATTTGCAATTGACAAGGTTTTGTTTGGGAATGAAATAATTATAGGAAAATGGTCACTACCATGGGAGGAAGGAAGAACTTTCCACAATAATTGGGAAGCTAGATTGGGAGAGCAAAGGGTGAGGTCAATGGCAGATCTGGCATTCTGATCCGGGAGCACCCTGCGAGTTGGAGAGCCATCGTTGAGGATGCAGAGACCTACATCATCAAAAACATCAATCAACAGCTGAGCAAACCCATCACAAGAATGACACCCCCACACAGTATGGTGGGAGTTAAAATCGCCCATGACAATAATAGGACTTGGTAAGGAAAAAAGGATAGATTGGATATCAGGTATTAAAGAAAAGGATGTGGAATGTAAAAGGAAACAAAAGAAATGTTCAACGTACGGACAGCAACAGCATTAATCTGTTGACTGAAGGAGGGAAGAGGGATAGGGGAAATGCGAACAACATGAATATGGCCATCGCTGTACCACTACATTATATTATAATTGTTTACTTTAGATTGACATTTTTAAATTCGATATATATTTTGAATGTAATGTCCGATTTTGATAATTGAAAAAGTATGTTACAGGTATTGATACGGTCTTTAATAAAATATCATTTCATAGAATGAGGATTAATACAGAGATATAATATAATAATAATAATCTTTATTTCTCAGGTAAATACCCATTACAGTCACACACGATACAGTCACAGTTAAATGAAATAAATTATTACAAGAAGTTTAAGTAATTTAAATAACTAAAATATTAATAAAACTAAAATAAAATACAAAGTAAAATGAAATAACGTAAGATAATTCAAAATTCATAATATTAATTGGAAACTAAATCTATTTATTTGGACTGTGGTGCACGGAATGCCAAAACTTAAAAATTGAGCAGTCAAAATTTTCTGTCAACGTCTTAATAATTATGTTGTCGGAGGTTCGTATTCTGTTCCAGAATCTTCCAATGCGCGATCTTATGATTGCATAAAAATCTGGTATTCTGGCATTAGCAAACGTGGCAGATGCACTACATGATCGATGTAATCTCATTAGATGTGAATAGTATGGTTTGATTATTGTCGGCGCTTTTATCAACTTTTAAAATGTAAAAAGTAGTTACAGTGGCATAACTACAGTAGTTGGACATATGGTATCATGGACTTTTTAGTAGATATTAATACGTTCTATAATATTGTAGAACATTGCTTTGTTCTATCATCAATAGTTTTCAGATTTTTATGATAAATTTTTTCACACCCTTACAAACCCCACGTTACAAACATACCTTTATAATATTAGTTTAGATTCAACTTTCTAGAAATTGTGTTATACTTACGTGCATCTTTCTCTGTTGCATCAACTTCATTGCCACTCCTAATTTCAGGGACACGTAGAGTAGTGATCCTTTGCGATTCCTTGATGTGGACGACTATCTCCATTTTAGGCACCAAGGAGCCAGGGTGCAGATTGATAGCATGGTTGTACAACCCGTTACGGAGGACTAAGAACTCCTCGTATGTCAGTTCAAAGATCGCCGTAGTATGGCCCTCTACATTCACCGTCACTGTGAAGTGATTTGAATCGCGTGCTCTGCAAATTTGATATTTAAACAGAACTCTCTATAACTTATCTTAATAATGATAGAGGTGTGCGAATAATTTGATCTGAAGAATTATTCTCTCTATCGAATCGAATTTTAATATTCGATTCGAGTTTCGAATAGAATATTGACATTCGAAAATTCGAATAATCCGATTTTTTTCGAGTAAATCGATGTTTTCCGACTTATTCGTATACTAATAAATTATTAGTGACTTTTCGAGTGTTATTAATCCAGGGTTTGTTATGTTGAACATTCAAATATAAATTTAACAGTATTTTTATTATATATCTTATGGTAATCGGAACCATCGTCTTTTTAATAGATAAGTTGTTTAGTTTGCTATCGTCACCTGTGACTAATTAAGCGTCGGTAGCTAAACTAATAATATAAAGAGGAAACATTTGTGTTTTTGTATATGCGAGTATGTATGTCTGTTATATTTTCACACAAAAACTGTCGGCTCGATATCAAAAGTTTTTCACTATTAGAAAGCTGCATTTTCACTGCCATCGTCGTCTTAACCGATGGACATCCACAGCTGGACAAAGGTTACACGTTAGCGGCAACCGGCGACCCTCTTGATGTCATCGGTCCACCTGGTGGGGGATCTGCCTACACTGCGCCGACCAATGCGGGCTCGCCACTCCAGCATCTTCAGGCCCCAACGTCCATCGGTTCGTCGGACTATTTGCTCCGCCCATTGCCACTTCAGGTTCGCGATCCGTAGAACTACGTCGGTGACTTTGGTTCTGCTACGGATCTTCTTATTTCTGATTCGATCACGTAGAGAAACTACGAGCATAGCCCTCTCCATCGCACGCTGAGAGACTCTGAGCTTTCTCATGAGGCCCATAGTCAGCGAAGAATAATATGATTTCATTATTGCCGGCACTTTTATTAACTTTTACATTTTAAAATTCGTTTATCTTTTCAATGGATGTCTATATTACTATTTAAAAGTAATTTACAGGTATTGAAACAGTCTTTAATAAATTATTTAGTTGGATAAGGATTAATACAGTGGTATGAATAATATGGTTTGATTATTGTCGGCACTTTTATTAGCTTTTGAAATGCAACAATGTAGTTCTAATGTCATAACTAAAGTAGTTGGACATTTTTGTAGATATTAATACGTTGTATAATATTGTAGAACATTTTTTTGTTCTATCATCAATAGTTTTCGCAGTGCACGCGATAACTGATATTTTGTTTCACACCTTGGGTTACATTAATGCATTTTTATTAGGGATCCCTATTTTTTTATTTTGAGAAAGGTAATATATGTCGCTCAGTGAAAATGTAGCTTTCCAATGGTGAAAAATTTTTCGAAATCGGTATATAGTTTTTTTGTGAAAACGTAACAATCCTACATGCATGCATACATACAAATATACAAATCTTTCTTCTTTCCGCATGAAAAAGTTTATCACTGTGTATACATTTGAACTTTATTTTGAAAGATGCCATGTAATGTTGACATCACGACATAATCCAAACCATCTGACGATATCCATAACATGTCATGTAAATTCTGATAGGCTGCATAAGATTAACAACTCACTAACTGTATACGTTTCTATAATAAACTCCCACAAGACGTTCTAGAGATGTCAATTAATAAATTCAAAGTCTTTGTTAAAAGAAAGTTGATAGGAAAATCGTATTATAAGTTGCAAGAGTACTTAGACGATAGAAACGCGTGGGAGTGAACGAACTGCTCTAATTTGAATTGAAATATATTAAACTAATATGATATTGTAATGATGATGATAACAAAAAAAAAACAGAATACCCGACTGAGTTTGTTGTGGGCTCTTCTCGGATCAGGGCGCGAAGGAACCCTCGTAACTTTAGATTTTAAGTCGTTCTGGAGTATCATCATCAGACGTAAATTAGAATTAGAGTGTGGAAAAGAGAAAAAAAATATTTGATGATTCAAAAGTGCTGTAATATGCCTACTTGAATAAAGATATTTTGATTTGATTTGTTAGCCAATAATAAATTCACTTACTTAATAGCAACTTGAGCTGCACCTATGCCATGGGATACTGCTTCAGAATAAATTTGCTTTGCTTCTTCCTTTTCTTTTACATACGCCTTATAAGATTTCCCAGCCAATGTCCTAAACAATAACAACGTTGGAATCAAAAACCACGTCGATTTAACAGACCGCTAAAATTTGTGACTTGAACTAGCAGATGTCAGTCTCTCGTCTTCGTATTTTTATATAAGACTTCCGTAATAGGTGACAACCATCTGTGAATAGTCTTAATTAAAAGAATGACGCGAATTTTATGTTTATGACAAATAATAAAGAAACCAAACTAAGTAAGATAAGGAAAGTAGCAGCCCATTAACATCCTACTGCTGGGCACAGGCCCCCTCACTCATCAGAGCATACCACCGAGGTGATCCACTGTGGGTTACAGGCATAATACACAAGTGTATGCACTAACACCAGCGCACTTTCTATTCCTCCACTCTCATAGTCCGACGTGACGTCAATCCGACACGATCGGAGAGTGATTAGGCGCAAGACCGATAGCAACGTGCTTTCCGAGGCATGGTATGGAGCACACCAAGAAATTCCTAACTTCGGACAAATACGGATAATTTCTTAACAGAGATCTTAGTATCGATTTTTGAATTCCCCCAAAAAGGGACTCGAAACCAGGGCCCTTAGACAACGTCACTTTCTAAGATTGCTAACGCTTAAAAAATATATGGGAATGACGTTTCTTATCGCAAAATGAAACGTCATTCCGATACATTTTTAAGCGTTAACAATCCTCGAAAGTTGCGCTGTCCACTGGCCCAGGGCCTGTCCGTAGCCTAACAAGCTGACCGCAACACCAATTAGGAAGTTGCTTCTACAACATTTGGATAACAATAACAATAAATCTATAAATATTTCATTAATAAACGTAACATTGTATTTATTAAAGACTTTCGGTTTATCCAGACCGATCTTGTTGCGTGTCAGTTTTACAGATGTATATATAGATACTCTTTAAGTTTCTTTCAACACCAACTCTTTGGGTCTGCTTTTCTTTTAAGGACGTCCAGAAGACTGTTGTCCTTCTGACTACATATCTTACCCATCATGAGCATAGTTTTAACGTGATTATACATGTTTCAACATAGCCTCAAAAATTATATTTGATATAGAAATCAGAGCTTATAGATAAAAACTATTTCTTGAAAGTGTTTTATACGAAAATATCTTAACAGACCTTGCTCTTATGGTACTCGAAAAAAATTACTAAAACTAGATAAAGGATCAATATAATCTAACTGCCTTCTCACTATGTAGCGATTTTTTTCAAGCAATCTTTTAACTATAAAGACTGCTATGAAGCAAAAGGTTTGACTAGTATTAGAGCTAATTAAAAACTAGATTGTGTACATTGTAAAACCACTGATGAAGGCAGGTTCGATTATAGCGAATACCAAAAAGCAAAAGGTTTGACTAGTATTGGACCTTATTAAATACTAGATTGCGTACATTGTAAAACCACTGATGAAGGCAGTTTTGATCATAGAGAATACTAAGAAGCAAAAGGTTTGACTAGTATTGGACCTAATTAAATACTAGATTGCGTACATTCTAAAACCACTGATGAAGGCAGTTTTGATCATAGAGAATACTAAGAAGCAAAGGGTTTGACTAGTATTGGACCTAATTAAATACTAGATTGCGTACATTCTAAAACCACTGATGAAGGCAGTTTTGATCATAGAGAATACTAAGAAGCAAAAGGTTTGACTAGTATTGGACCTAATTAAATACTAGATTGCGTACATTGTAAAACCACTGATGAAGGCAGTTTTGATCATAGAGAATACCAAGAAGCAAAAGGTTTGACTAGTATTGGACCTAATTAAATACTAGATTGCGTACATTGTAAAACCACTGATGAAGGCAGTTTTGATCATAGAGAATACTAAGAAGCAAAGGGTTTGACTAGTATTGGACCTAATTAAATACTAGATTGCGTACATTCTAAAACCACTGATGAAGGCAGTTTTGATCATAGAGAATACTAAGAAGCAAAAGGTTTGACTAGTATTGGACCTAATTAAATACTAGATTGCGTACATTGTAAAACCACTGATGAAGGCAGTTTTGATCATAGAGAATACCAAGAAGCAAAAGGTTTGACTAGTATTGGACCTAATTAAATACTAGATTGCGTACATTGTAAAACCACTGATGAAGGCAGTTTTGATCATAGAGAATACTAAGAAGCAAAAGGTTTGACTAGTATTGGACCTAATTAAATACTAGATTGCGTACATTGTAAAACCACTGATAAAGGCAGTTTTGATTATAGAGAATACTAAGAAGCAAAAGGTTTGACTAGTATTAGAGCTAATTAAATACTAGTTTGCGTACATTGTAAAACCACTGATGAAGGCAGTTTCAGGCAGTAATATTTGGAAAGTATACTCCTGCGCCCTTCTTCCTGGATTCTGCACGTGGGTGATCACAGAAGTGCGAGCATAACGTAGAGCTATCTCGGATTTCACGCGCATCTCTGTCAGTTTTATTTGCGTATTTGCAGCATTTGCGTATTTTGTAACGTTAATTACACCGGACGCCAAAGTAGCCTAGAATAAAACAATATTAGTACTATATACGATGCATCCATGTAACAAACGTATTACAACGATCATAGACCAGGGATGAACAGATTTCAAATTTCCTAAACCTATATAAGGAACGAACTCAAAATTGCAAATAGGGAAACAAATAATTGACATTTATAACCATAGCTTTGAAGAGACATTCTTAGTTATATAAAAAGTTGATTTAAAAGGACAGCGTTTAAATTTACGCTTTTTACACTATTTCTAATAGTCGCAACGTTGGCCTTCTACAATATTCTATTGATACCTTCATTGACCTCAACCTTACTTTCAATAATTGGACCAATCAGGCGAATCAAAGAGATCAACGACGGAAAAGCCTCCAGAATGGCTGACTTAGGCACGATTTAAGATTCTGGAACGCAGACGAGGAAAGAATCATTCTTAAGGATTCACAATGATGAATACAGAACAAGACTTCAACTGCCCTACACGCAGTGGCGTAACTATAGGGTGGCAGGGCTGGCACAATGCCACGGGCCTCTGGCCCAAAAGGTACTCAAAGCACATGGGACAAGACTGGTTATGCGGCTTGGCTATTCTATTGAAAATTCTATGGCCCGATATAGACTTTGATTATGTAATAGATATTTTTGCGGAACAGAAAGCACTTATTATATTGTTATTTGATTTTAAATGAATGCAGATTTCCTCAAGTCGTTCTTTCATGGCAGGCTAGGGAATGGAAGATAAATGTCGTTGTCGTCGCTTCAACTGATGGACGTCCACTGCTAGACATAGGTCTCACGTAATGACGTCCACAAGGCCCAATCTTACGCCGCCTGGCTCCAGCGGCTACCGGCGACCCTCTTTATATCATCGGTCCAGCTTGTGGGGGGTCTCACTACATTGCGCCGTCCGGTGCGGGGTCGCCACTCCAGCACCTTCGGCCCCCAACGTCTATCGGTCCTTCAGACTATGTGCCCCGCCCATTACAACTCCAGCTTCGCGATTAGTATGACTGTGTCGGTAATCTGGTTCTACTACGGATCTCTTCATTTCTGATTCGATCACGTAGAGAAACTCCGAGCATAGCCCTCTCCATGGCACGCCGAGTGACTATGAGCTTCCGCATGAGGCCTATAGTCAGCGACCACTTCTCAGAACCGTAGGTGATCGCTGGCAACACGCACTATTCGAAGACTTTGGTCTTCAGGCACTGAGGAATATCAGACGAAAATAGAAAAGATAAATGTAAAGTCTCTTAATTAGGCTTGCATGGGGACTATAGCTCATTCCCTCTCGCCTAAGAAAGGAGGCCTATGACCAGCAGTGGGACGTTTATAGGCTGATGAATGTGAATTAATGTAAAACCATGCCCTTGAAAATAAAATTGTTAGTGGTGATGAATAGCTACTTAAGAGGAACTATTAAAATAAGTGCGTGAAGATTTTGCGGTATGACCCAGATGGTATAGTTACGCCACTACGCCTACACGTGACCGAAAATGTCGTTTCCATATTGGCTTATTTAGTCACAAGAAAAAGAGTCCCCTAGACGATACTTAAACGACTGTCAAGACGGTATACGGCCAAAATTTATAGAGATAATCGTAATAATACGTACATTGTCGTGTTTGCCTGCCACAACTATGTATTCGTCTTGTGTTGGAAACGCTGCTGACAATATGCTAATGGCTAATATAAACGTGCACATATCCAGCACAACTAATCGCGCTGCTTTCATGGTGGTAATCTGAAAATAAAATCACGATACACACAAAGCAGTATCATATTATTTTAGTGCACCATTTTAAGCGGTTCACTGAGTTTTGTACCAACTAGTGTTGGGTAGGACACTATTTTAAAAAGAATTTGTAAGAGTGGTCTCTTTTTAGCAATGAGCCAGCACAAGTTCTCACTTCCAATGAGGCACAGCGTGTTGTAGGAACTGTCTTATTTTAGTTTCAATTTTAGATATATTATACAAATCGTTGTAGATGAAAAAGGACCTTAAAACACTTCAATTAAGGTACATTTTTTAATAACGTTATTTATATTAAAATATACTTGAAATCTGAGAGTTAAGGTTTCATATTATTGAAGTGAAACTTCTTTAGGCGCCGGAGGGTAAAATTTTTATGGATGAAACGCGTGATTAACGTCACGAAGATGTGCAGCTTGTGCCAATTCGTTTGAAGGTGAGGTAGTTTTAATATTTACAAATTACATGTGGCATTTTAATTTGCCACTCGACATTTTAATTATTTAATATACTATTTTTTATAAAATATAAATATTTTATAAATTATCTTTTCTAAATTTTTAAGTCAAAAACAAAATTAATTAATAATTTCTAATATTGACAAAAACACGTGGCATTTTTATTTTCATTTGAGATTTCAATAAAATAAATATAATAATATTTTATAAATTCTCTGTTGGTAAGTTTAATTTTATAATAGAATTTCTATAGTAATGAATAATTTACAATGATTTTGTATAAATTTAAATTGAGGTTAGGTATTTTTACTATTTACAAAAAATCAAGAGGAATTTCATTTAATATTCATCATTTTCAAATTTTTCTGCATTACTTTTTAAACAATATAAAATAAATGTAATGTAAATTCTCTTTCATTATTTTTATTAATTATTCAATTCAAAAAATTTTTAATTTTCAGATCGCAATGACTAAAATTGTAGTAAGTTTTATTTCACTTTATTATTGTTTATGTCTTTTTTCCTGTTTTGATTAAACTTTCACTTATAATTAATATACGTATAAGTAAATGTGTCCTAGTTAATATTTCAATAAATTCCTTTCTTCCTCCCTCTAAGTCTCAGAAATCTAAAGTTTTAGATTTGTATAAATATAAACAGGAAATTTAAAACTAGCTTGCCAAAGAGGTTTCCTGTCTGACAAGTGTACTTTGTACGCACGCACTTTTAATTTTTTTACATGTTCAAGGACATTAAATTTGAAGTAGTACATAACATATTTTGGAGGTACTCTTACATTTTGACATTTGCTCATGATTGACATAAGCCACATTTGGTATTTCATTAAACACGAACTCTCTAATACGATAAAAAAAACAATATGATATATTTTCGACGTAAATAAGTCTTTAAAAGCATATCCATTGGGAGGTAATTATGTTTTAGTTTTAAATTACGTTATCATTTTTAATTTTCCCTTAAATAATTAGATTAGGCGTAGAATAAATTGTAAACTAGGGAAGACACTGGCCCCTAAGTCACGGGCTTACCTAGTTTAGGGGTTAAGGGTATTTTAATTCTGTATCATTCTTTTTATGCCCAAATAAATAAAACTATTACTATTATTCAAACAAAAGAGCGATAACAAATTCGGAGGATACAGGTTTTGTGTTCTGGCTACATATTTATCACCTCCATCCGAAGTTCAGTTACACCAATGGATAGCTAAAGGATCAAAGAATTTATTACGCTTAGTAAGGACTGTAACACATCACACGCGGCGGAGAGGGTAGCCCGTTACGAAATGTTTCCACGTACATTCTATAAAAAAAAACTAAAGTACTTGTTTGTTGGCAAAGGTAGCACGACTGATAATACAAAATGTTAATTACATGGTTATAATCATCGAACGAAATAAAAATGTTATCTGGAATTGACCTTTGTTTTATTTAATTTCTTCTATAACTACAGTTTTTATAAAATGCACGTTGGCATTATCATGTGAAAACCATATATGTGTGTGTAATATATAGTAGCTGTTCCCCGCGGTGTCACCCGAATAGTAACCAATTCCGTGGGTATGCGTGCAAATACAAATACGCTACTAATAGTTAATTGTGTTTAAGTAAAAAGTAAGTAGCAGCCCATTAACGTCCCACTGCTGGGCACAGGCCTCCTCTCTCATAGGAGAGAGGGTTGTTAGAGCTTAGACCCACCACGCTGCTCCACTGCGGATTAGCAGGCATAGTACACAAGTGCACTCTCTATTCCTTCACTCTCATAGTCCGATGTGACGGGATCCGACATGACCGGTGAGAGATCAGGCGCAGGACCGACGGCTTAACGTGCTCTCCGAGGAACCGGGGTGGATCACACAGCCGACTTCCCAACTTCGGGCAAACATTGAGAAAATCTTAATAGAAAACTCAATATTAATTTTTGAAATGGCCCGACCCGAGACTCGAACCCAGGACCTCACGCTAAGTGTTGATGCAGCCTAGGATGGACCGCGCTTGCCTAGAAGGTTGCCTATTCTCTCTGCATTTAAAAGTACCCGGATTGTAGGAGTCAGGAACCACGGAAGCTGGTAAAGCATTCCACTCCTTTGCGGTGCGATTCGTGGGATGTCCGCTACGTACTTGCCAATCGTATCTGTGCCTTAATTATCTTAAGTAAAAAGGCGACATAATAAAATAAATATGTTGGATAATAAGTATGACAAATGGTGTAAAATATATACAGATGGATCTAAAACAAATAATGGTATTGGAGCAGCTTTTTATGGTTCTAGTCGTAAAGTAGAAGAATTTGCAATCTCGGAGGCAATATCATGTGCTTTTAATCAGAAGCTTGAAAAGTGTGTTATATTAACAGATAGCAAAAGTGCCTTACAACATCTAGATCGATGCGCCTCTGGTAAAAGAAGTCTACCGATAGCCTACAGCAATATTAGGAAAGTGTCTCAGTTTACTAGCTATGATTTGTCTTTAAGATTGCAATGGGTTTCCTCATATGTTGGTTTAGCGGGAAACGAAGAGGTTGATCGTATAGCAAAAAAGGCAATACTTACAGGAGCCAATACATTCATTACACCAGAATTTAGAAATTTTAGGCATAGGTCACAGTATTTTGAGAGCGTTGAAAAGCATGAGTGGATTAAAACTGAGTGACAGAGTAAGAAATAGTTTGATAAGAGAACTTTGTGGTACAAAAGAAGACGTAGTGACTAAAATTGAGAAAGGTATGCTTAGATGGTTTGGGCATGTAGAGAGAATGAACGAAAGGAGACGGACGAAAAGGATTTATGAGTCAAGAGTGAATGCGATAGTAAGAAGGGGAAGACCAAGGCGAACGTTCCTGGACCAAATCCAGGACGTTTTAAGTAACGGCCAGGTCAAGAGTACTCTAAACCGACGAACTTGTATGAGAGGGTTAATGAGAATGAAAGATGCGAAGGAGATATGCAAGGATCGTGGCAAGTGGAAGGATGTTTTCTCTGCCTACCCTTATGGGAATGAGGCGTGATGCTATGTATGTATGTATGTATTTTAAAGAACTTTCGACTGTAAAGGGAATAAGGTACAACACTATACAGAATCAACCTCTTCGTATACCTTGGTTTCTTAATTTGAAATTAAAACGGTAAATGATTGTGTTGGCCCACAGGTTTCGATCCGGACATACTTCGTTGAATTACTTCAAATTTTTAATGAAGAAATCTAATACTTCACTATGTCCAATTTGTGGCATAGTAGAAGATACATACCATATTTTAACGGAGTGTGCCCGGAGCGAGATAACGAGGACAGAACTAAAAAATAGATTTGACCTTAATATGAGGGATGTTGGTACCTTTCAAGGTATTTTGTCAGCACCGACATCCCCTCAGGCAAATTTATTGTTTAAAATAATTCTAAAAAGGTTAATGTGTTTTGTAAAAAGAAAGGTTTTGTTAAGATACGATAGGTCTGACATAGTCTCATAAGACACCTTTAAAATAAATAAGAATAAAAAATAAAAAATTAAAAAAAAAGGCAACGGAGAAACAAGATCGTACAAATCCTGCGCACACTCTCCGAAATAAATTCTGTAGAACACCGACAGACAGGCAACGTTGCGTCGATGCTGCAGGCTTGCCATTCTCTGGTCGAGGTTTTGTCGTCTATGAGTCTCCTGGCCCGGCGATCCACCTAATCCAGAGCATCAAGCGGATACTTGCTTGAGTCGTCCCAAAGGTGGCTACAGTACTCCATGCATGATCGAACTTGAGCTTGGTATAGATTCGAAAGCTGTTCCGGCGTGAAGTAATGTTTGACCTTATTAAGGACACCAAGCTTTTTGTTTATACACTTATAGTTTATATAGGGTGCATAATGCTAATATATTTTTTTAATTACGCATAAAAAAAATACATTAAATCTATAAATAAAACATTACACTACCGAGAATTCATATATCGAGAACAGATTAATAAAAGAAGTTTTATAAAGTCGTTCACAGAGAAGTCTTGTATCATTAATTGTTTTTACCGCATGATTTGTTGTTTTAATAACAAAAATTCAAATACGATATCATTTATTTTAAATATTTTGTTGCTTTTTTTGATTTCAGTTTCATAGAGTTTGATGGAAATGGATAAATGAAACTATATTGTAGCCTTTGCATAATCTGTGATAACAGAAGTGTTGTATTTGACATTAGAACCTTAATAATGTTCAAAAATTTCATTTAGATTAATTATGGTCGAATTTAGACTACTTTGACGACACTGGATGTAAAAATTTGTTATAAACCTATTCTCATACCTACTGAATAAACATAAATATTCATCGAAATCGGCTTAGCCATTTCGGAGGGGTATAAACACTAAAACTGTGACACAAGAATTTTATATATTAGATATGTATGTCTGTCTATATTTTTTTTATGTAAGGTAGAGTCCATCAAAGCCTATTCGCAATAAAATAAGCAACAAATGCTAGTTTGAGTCCATTACCAGCTTACCGCTTGACAGAAGTAATGAGCTCGATTACGAGGATGATAAATTAAGAGATTTGTTATTTCTAATCCTTCCAGGTCTTTACTTCAGCCGTGATTAGTTATCGCACAATAAATGCTTAGCAAAAAAATGCATTCCTCCATTTGATCTCTTACTCACTGGTTTCTTTATGCTTCACGTGATGATTGCAATAATTACTTATCTTAAACTATGGCATTAAATAATAAATCAACTTATAACAAACAAACAGACGTACGTACCGTTCGAGGTACAGCACGGAACTTATTGGGAACATTAACACTGTGTTGATAGTTCATGCGATTTACGAACTTTATTCAGGTTTTTAGTTATTTTTTAGTAATCTGTGAGCTCTGTCAAAATAAACACCATATCAGGCTGCCAAAAACTAAAATTAGTATATGACGTAACTATAAGTTTTTTTTTAAATTCCTGACAGGTTATCGCTGTGATCACACTGGATGGTCATAATTGAACATCCAGAAAATGCTTTTTTTTTTTTTTAATCCGCCCTCCCGGGTATTGAACGATTGGAAATCTTGTTGTACGTACACAAAAATATTGACTCTTTTATAAAAAGAGCAAATGGACTTCATTTAACAACACCGCTTAATCAATTCAAAGTCTTTGTGAAAAATCATATTATAAGTTTCAAGATTACTTAGTCGATAGAAACGCGTGGGAATAGACTAATTGCTCTAATTTGAATTGAAATATATTAAACTAACATAATATTGTAATACGGTAAAAAAAATACGCGACTGAGTTTTTTGTGGGCCCTTCTCAGGACAGGGCGAAGTAAAAGATTGAAATGAAAAAATAACATAAGCATTAATCATTAAAGGGATCATGACGAAAATATAGTATATATTACAGGGTCAAGATATTTTATGTAGACCGTGTTTCTACGGTAGCAAACACGCGAGGCGCTTTTGATACTACAATATCGACTGGCGAGGAATGAGCTGTGGTCAACGTTATCTAAATATGGGGTGAGCGGTAATCTGATTCAAGCATTGAAGTCTCTCTATGAGGGTTCTAGTGCTTGTGTCAGAATAAACGGGGCGTACACGGAGTGGTTTCCTGTCAAAAGAGGTGTTCGACAGGAATGTGTTGCGTCACCATGGCTATTCATGGATAACTGTTTGACAGATTTAAAAGAAAATATGTATGGGTTAAGAATGAATGAATTACTCATCAAATGTTTACTCTACGCTGATGATCAAGTAATACTTGCGTCATCCGCTAATGAGCTACAGGAGATGCTAAATATTATGAATGAAGCTTTGAAAGGGAAAGGAATGAAAGTGAATGTAAACAAAACGAAAGTTATGCTTTTTGAACGAGATGAATCTATGATGAATGGCAATATTTTAATAGATGGGGCACAAGTGGAAGAGGTGAAAAAATTTCTATACTTGGGTTCTAAATTTACAAAAGATGGAATATGTGAAAGTGATATTAAAAGGAGAGTAAATGCAGGAAATATGGTAAATGGTGCTCTGCACACCTTTATGAATAGCCAGATGGTGTCTCAAAGGGACAGACTGGCTGTGCATGCTGGAGTGTTGGTGCCAACACTTATGTATGGTAGTGTAAGTTGGGTATGGCAGAAGCACAAAAGTAAAATAAATGCGGTAGAGATGAGAGTGTTGAGAAGTATGAATGGATTGAAAGGTATGCTTAGACGGTTTAGGCACGTAGAGAGAATGAATGAAAAGAGACTGACAAAAAGGATGTATGAGTCAAGAGTGAATGGGAAAGTTGGAAGGGGAAGACCAAGGCAAACGTTCCTGGACCAAATCCAGGACATTTTAAATAAGGCCAGGTCAAGAGTACTCTAAACCGCCGACCTTATATGAAAGGTTAGAGTGTGATGCTATGTATGTATAACAACTAACAAGCCAGATTTGTATAGTCTAATATTATTAGAAGGAATACAAGACACTTTTCTAATTTTCCCCTATTTCAATTACATCATTTTAATTTGATTAAATACATTGGCATTCAAAATATTTTTATTTTTAAGATAATGTTATGAAAATAGAATAGCTATATTTATGACATAGGCAGAATTAAAACACAATTTTAATTGATATTTTTTATTGACTGTTTTCTTGTGATTAATTAAAGTATATAACTAATTTATATAATAACAGTTATGAGTAAAACCAATTTGACAGTTATTCTTTTAATTTATTATTACCTCGCCATCTCTACTTTTTAACCTAAATTCTTTGAAAAAGGAAGGAACACTCACAATACTATATGAAGAACAGATAAACTGAAAACAAAGGGTATAATTGTCCATTCCATTATTCATTTGTAAATTGAAATTAGAGCAGAGGTTTTTCTCAGTACTTCCATTGCAAAACACAGAGGATATCTTTTGCTCTCTAAAAGAAATATTGGATTTAATGTATACAGTTCTTTATCATTAAAAAATTTCCTAGGAATTTTATTTTATATAAATAAATAAAGGTGATCTGTTATGCATATAAATAATTATAATATTGTTATTTAAATCATGCTGCTATATTAGACTTATACTGTTTATAAATGTCAATAAAGTACATAATACTTAAGTTTTAGAAATAGAATGAAGAGCCCTTTATTTGAGGTTCAACAAGGAAGGCAGGGCATAAAACCTTTACATTTACTTGTATTACATAAACATAACTTTCTCGTGACATTATTTACATGTAGATTTTCTTCACCCGAACCATAGTCAAATGTGATTTCTGCATAAGGCATAATATTTTTTATGCTAAACAATGCTAGTTTAACAATTGGAGAATTAACCCTAACAGGTATTATTACACAATTGGGATCACAGCTATGATTTATATAACGTCCAATATTACCAATATGACTTGGATCAATATAAGTACTCAAAGTTTTCCCATTAACATGTTCATTTAAACAAAAAATATAGTTCATTCTCCCATGTCTTTCGTTATAAGAGTGACGAAATAAAGTCTGATTCTTAGTCAAAACTTCACCTGCATATTCACATATAAATGTTCCTTCTGAAATGTAAGTATTTGTAAATAAACCTAAGCCCTTTAACTCATTTTCTGATGCTTTAACAAACAGTGTTCCTATCGGTCCATTTTGCACGACTCTATTTCCACAGTTACTAGAGCATTTACAAAAATCATTACATTCAACAATAGGGTAACTTATATTTCTATTTCGATTAAGTTTGTAAGTAACAGAATTTTGATCACAACGTAAAGTATAATGTTGCCCACCACATACTTCAAGGCATTCACAAATACTGGGCAAACATTTTTCAGAACAGTTACAATTATGCGTTAGTTGTGAATTGAAGTTTGTTAATAATTCCTCACTTTCTTCGGTTTGTTCTGATGGGCCTGGAATATTTTCACTTATATATATAACATCACTATCAATATGATAATAACTATCAATCATGTTTGTCTTTATTATAACTTATTTAATATGGCTAGTACACAATAATATAATTAATTATTGCCTTATAAGCTAATTTGAAGTTAAACTTTAGTAAACCAGTATATAGTTATTATCTATATTCTATGGAGTAAGCTGACCATAAGGACAAAAATCGGAAAAGGGGGAAAATCGATTTTAATAGAAATCGATAATAAATTTATTGATACCTTCAATGTGTGTGTCACATAAATATCAATTTTTCTAATTACAGATAAGATTGAAGGAGATGATATGGCATAATATACCTAAATTCCATTAATATAAAGTAGGTATTTTGTCTCTAAAAAACATAGCATGGTTCTGATTTTTTATTTTTTAAATTAAAGTATACTTCCTGATTTTGTAATATGAAAATTTAAAACTTATAATGTCTCTTACATATTTATAGCTTAAGTAAGCAGCAGCCCATTAACGTCCTACTGCTGGGCCTCCTCCCTCATATGAGAGAGGGTTTTTAGAGCATAGACCCACCAAGCTGCTCCACTGCGGATTGGCAGGCATAGTACACAAGTGCACTCTCTATTCCTTCACTCTCATAGTCCGATGTGACGGGAATCCGACACGACCGGAGAGAGATCAGGCGCAGGACCGACGGCTTAACGTGCTCTCCGA
The DNA here is from genome assembly GCA_015832385.1 of Elymnias hypermnestra. Taxonomy (NCBI): domain Eukaryota; kingdom Metazoa; phylum Arthropoda; class Insecta; order Lepidoptera; family Nymphalidae; genus Elymnias; species Elymnias hypermnestra. Next base: position 2,779,484 of record JACTOM010000907.1, read on the forward strand.
GGCACGGGGGTGGATCACACCGCCAACTTCCCAACTTCGGGCAAATATTGAGAAAATCTTAATAGAAAACTCAATATCGATTTCGAATTGGCCCGACCTGGGACTCGAACCCAGGACCTCATGTCTGTAGTCGAACATGCTAACCACTAGACCAATGAGGTAGTTATTTTATAGCTTAATTGAACAGATTGAGAATATATGTAGGTTGTTATTGTGACGATAATCTTACATTCCACATGATTTTTTTTCTAAAATCGATTTCTATTAAAAATATAAAAACCAATTCGATTCTTCATGTGCTACTCATTTAACCGGAGATTAACCGCAAAGTTCACAGATACAAACAATATTCTCTGTAAACCTTATATTATAATAATTTTAGATTTTATAGACTTGACAGCTAATTTTATTGTCACATCAAAGTACACATAATTTACAGAATAGCCTTTACACAGTCCAAGTTACAAACAATTTGAAGGCTTTCTCGTACCCTATAATTTGATCTGCACAACCCGCTGCAAAATTAAGTTCAGTAAAAAACATTTTTTTATTTTATTTGTTGTAATCTTAGCTGAATACTGGTTAGTAGTTTAAAAAAAACATCTCGCAGAAGTAAAACAACGAATTATTTACACAGGTCACGCATACCGTAATAAATACACTATTTACAGTGCAGAGATGCGGCGAGAGAGATAGTAAAACTCCAAATCGAGTAAGTCAGAAGAGAGACGACGGTACACTCGCTAAGGTATGCGTCAGGCCATATTAAGTAAATGTTTCACACCATAATAAATATCTACATGAAAATCATATTGAGAATGTTTGTATTCTACAAGTAATTTGATAACAAATTATCTGATTAGTTTATGCAAATGCTATTACAACGGCAACATTTTGTATATTGTAACCATTAAGTGAGGTATACCTTCATTAATAGTGTTTTGTAAAGACTAGAATCCAGAGCTACACTATATGCTATTAAAAACGTAATACTGGTTGTCTCTATCTCGCTCTATCTATTTGCATGGCCGAGAGAAATCTGTTGTCTGTGCACATGAATATGAGGCCGCGCAGGCGCAGTGTTGTGACGTGACGTAATTGTCCATTCATACTTTTTGTTCATTCAATGAGACAAATATTTTATTGACCAAGTGTTGTGTAAATCAAATTACGATTGTTATGGACTAAAACCCTCGTCACGATAATTTATTAATAAACCGTATGTACTGAGAAGGTGAAAACTTGTGATAATTCAGTTTTAAAGTGCATCAATAGATTATTAAAGGCACATGCGCGTTGTATCTTTTCATTGAGGATATTATTTTGATTGTGTGTGCCATTTCATTGAGTATGTGTGGATGTAGGATTCTTTGTATAAGGCATTGCTCGCGGACGGGAGCAGTTTCCTAGCCTCCACCTTATTGCAAACAGGCTCAAGTAGAACATTACGACACTCCGGAAGTGGCGGGACAAGCCGGCCGAGGGGCTCGCTCCGAAAGAGATAACAGCGGATGAAAGAGATAAACAGTTATGGATTTAACATGGCGGACGAAACGCGTAAAGTGCGAGTAGAAGAAAGATTGAAAATTAAGATTGGTACGTAATATTTTCATTAACTTTATCTTATAGGACTGAGATAACGCATCTCGTGTAACATCAAAACGTGTCTACATAAAAAAATATATTGTTTCCTGTGATAGTTACTTGTTGTCACTATGATGAACAGGTGGTACCTACCTACTTTAGAATTTACGATTTCCTGTCCATATGCATATGGAATATGATTGTTGAAGTGCTTCTAGATGAAATTGTGAATAAATGATGTATAAAATTCTTATAAGTTAATTTTGCGCCATTAAGGAATCCATTGTTTTTATCACTGATGTCTGACAGTTCGCGCACTATTTATGAATGAATTGCCGTGAACACAATGAACTCGTGTTTAGATGGTGTTAGATTAGATATCTGAGCTATACTATTGTATTAATACTTTTTTATCATGTTCGTAAAAATATTGCTCTGTTGACTGTTGGTTAAAATAGCCATATTTTCTCTAGTTAGAATTCCTGTTAGTGAAGTTTTTTGTTGCATTGTTATATGTATACTCTTGACATTATTAAATATTTTCTTAGTGCATTAAGGTTGGTCTTGCATACTTGTAATAAATTAGGAAGATTTTTTATGTTATCCATGTAGTATTACATTATAAGTATTAAAATGTATGAAAATCAAATCTAACTTATTTCCATTTCACATACAGATAGCTTTAATATAATATGAGTCACTGACTCCTGAGCTAAATTAGTTGCGTCTCAGGAACCTAATCATGAAACAAATTGAAAATTTTTATTCTATAAATCCAATATTTCATTTTTTTCCTGCAGTAAATATACTGTTTTGTATGTATGATAATTTTAATATAGGAGTTCTATTCTATATCTGTTTAAAGGTTATTAAGAATCTAGTTTTCCTAGCTGAATTAAAATCTTAAATATTGAGTAAGTTTATTGGTAATATTTGTAATGAATTATGTAAATTGTAAGCTTTTCGTACAAACAAATCAACTGTGTGCTTAAAAAGGAAATTAATGTGGAGAGAAAATAAACCTACAGTGAAATAAAATATGTTTTTTATATAGAAATATACAGTCATTTACATTTTATAATTATACAATGATAATAAATTTGTCAAGTAATTGATTTCAAATGTCTTTAAATAAAAATGAACCAATACACATATATTGATAAATGTATGTTTGAGGCAGTTATGATTTGTAGTTGGTAAAATTGTCATTGAAAAATATATAGTAATTAGTTGGGCTAAATAAAAGCCTGATACTAGTGTTAGATAATACATTAACTACTTTGTGATTTCATAAAAGGTTTTTGATATTTTTTTATACCATTCATAAATTAATCTTTAATTCTTAATAATAAACAAATTTTCTTAGTACTAGAGTATAAACAGCCTTCATGTCATGTTGATTATTCAGTACCTATTGCAAATTTATCATAAAAAAAGTTTCTCTCTTAAAAAGTAATGATATTATCTCAGCCAAAAAAGCCTATGTTATCAGTATCAATCATTGTTAAGTGAAACTCTTGTTTATGAATTAGACTGTAGAAATATAAAAAGGCAGGCTCTGCTTTGTATTTTTAGAAATAGTGCTAGTTTTGTAATTTCTTGATTATGTCCCCATCTATCTAGGTTATCTTTTTTATCATATAGTTATTAAAGTGTGATGCTTAAAAAAGTTATCATTAATACGAAAAGTAGTACAGTAATAAATTATTTATTTATTTTTGAGGTCTTACAAAATTAGGCCATTGGTAATATTAAACAGTTTTTTATATGTAAAGTAATATAATATTATGAACTAATTGTTCTCCTCTTTTTGAGGGTATATAGAGGAGACTATGATGGGGCGCATACAAAAGATCTGTAAGGGTTGAGGTCCATCCACTTCCTAAGTGTTTGTTTTAGGTTTTGGTTTTAACTATGTCTGTTAAAGGCTTGGAACATCCAACCAATGTGCCCCAAACCCTTTACAATAAAAAGGCAATATTGTGAACATGATATTAAACTCACTCACTCACTTATCACAAGATCTTATAAATTTGACATTTAGCAAAGTGATTTATTTTTCAATGTCTTATTCCTTAGTGTGGAATTCCTCATATTCTCAAAGAAACTACATGGAATACAGCCAATGATGGCTCCATTCAATATATATTAACTTCAATATACCTTCCTTAAATGGTCCTTTTAAGGGCTATAATGTACAATAATGGTATCATTGGATGGAACTCTCAATGAAGCAACTGTTTTCCAACTACAATTTGTTGGCCAATTGTGGTGTGTTTACAGGCTTACTTACCTCACATTTCTTATTAGGTACATGTTAGGTTGTGACTTGACAGGCATCTAGCCAGATGGTCGGTGATGATATAGTCTAAGATAGTTGAGTACTAATCTACACAGCATCAAACCAGAAAACATATTAGCTTTCTAATATTTTTACAAAAGATTTCACTGGTCTGCCAGTAATTAAATGTACATTAAATAAGAGCCTATTTACAAAACTTCTTTCATAAGGTCCCTAGAATATTTAGCCCAACTTCAAGTAAAGCAAAGTATTTATTAAACTTCACACTTAAAATTTTCTCTAATATATTACTACAAAAACACAATTCCAAAGATAAAACATAATAACCTTGTCATCACCTTGTCAGATTTTTATAATGTTTTGTTCATGTTCTTTTGTGTCATGGCTTCATCCTATGTCTGACTGGCACAATTTGCTTCTCGGGCGTCACGTGGAAGTAGAAGACCCTCGTTCACAGTCTCTATCGGTTAGTTGTAATGTCTATCCCTGTATTTTAGTTATTTTTTGAAGTTATAGTTCTTTTGGCGCATTAGGGAAAAATGATAAAAGTAAATTCAAAGATTTTTATCTTGTTGCACCAATTATAACTTCTTTTATCAATTTAAGTTACCTTCCACATATTAATTCAACACCATTTTTTAATGCTGGGATATCCTCATTGATACCCGCAGCACCACTTCTCGACCAAAACCCATCAAGTGGGCCCATATCCTCATGGGTTCCATAACCCTGCTCCTCTCTGAAGGGTTAATTCACTTTACTCAAAAAACATGCAAGCAGACGTAAATTTTTACAGAATAAGGTAGGTCCAATTATTGTGGCAGTGAAGTATTTTCCTCCTACCGTCATTTTATAAAAGTTTGGATCAGCTAGTATATGTATAGATTACAGTAGATCTATTGAGTGTAATTTTTGTTTGTTAAAGTTTATAGAATAAGTTATCGTGTGCTAGGTTCATTGTATGATATATCTAAGCGTGGAGTTGAAAGGTTCTTGGGTCGGGCCCCGGAAGACGTACTGCATCCTTATCACGTCAGACACAGTTAGTGTTATCTATAAGGATTTATTGCGTTCGCGCCGTTACCGACACAAATCAATCATCGTTGCTACTGTTGTTCTTTAGGACTAATGAAACACTATTACATATTTGTACCACGTTTTGTACATTGTTGACGGGTTAACATTTGAGAGAGAGAGAGAGAGACTTACTATACACCACAAAAATAAGATATTAAAAAGTAAATACGAAAAAGATTCTCGCTATTTAGAGAACTCTTCCTCGCCTTTAGGTTAGAGAGATTAATGATAAAGGAAAGAGATAGAGCGTGGTAACGTGTGTTTAACCCTTGACTGATATCTCGGTTGATGGTAAATGATGATAAATTCCAACGCACTTTTTGAAGAGATAGGCCTCTACCGCATCCATAGGGAGGTAATTCAAAAATATAAATGATATCTATTAAAACTACAAGCCCATGAAAAAAATTTACAAGTAAAATGAACCAACGTGAATAACGCTTAGAAGGTTGTTACTATATCATAAAATAACTTTGAACGCAGTGTCGTCATTACTTAACGGTACAAGTGAGTACGTAAATAAATCATTTCTTGTTATCCTAATATCTTTATCAGTTACCATACCATACAGTGGGCGTTGGTGGATAATGTTGGTGCAATCAAACACTTTATTAACTAACTCAGATTATAATGTTCCCGATATCAATTTACACAAACTCATTTATAATAATAGCTAGGAACGCGACAGTTTCAATAGTCGACCGCTCTAGCGGACCGTCACCCGAGAACTAACGAGTCCGCCGCCGACTCACGTCACATGATTCTGTCCCACGCCGATAGAGAGATGGGCCTTTATTTATATATATATATATATATACATACATAGCATCACGCCTCATTCCCATAGGGGTAGGCAGAGACAACATCCTTCCACTTGCCACGATCCTTGAATACCTCCTTCGCTTCTTTCATTCTCATTAAACCTTTCATACAAGTTCGTCGGTTTAGAGTACTCTTGACCTGGCCGTTATTTAAAATGTCCTGGATTTGGTCCAGGAACGTTCGCCTCGGTCTTCCCCTTCCAACTTTCGCATTCACTCTTGACTCATAAATCCTTTTTGTCAGTCTCCTTTCATTCATTCTCTCTACATGCCCAAACCATCTAAGCATACCTTTTTCAATTTTAGTCACTACGTCTTCTTTTATACCACAACGTTCTCTTATCACACTATTTCTCACTCTGTCACTCAGTTTTAATCCACTCATGCTTCTCAACGCTCTCATCTCTACCGCATTTATTTTACTTTTGTGATTCTTCTGCCATACCCAACTTTCACTACCATACATAAGTGTTGGCACCAACACTCCAGCATGCACTGCCATATATATTATTAACAAATTTAATTAAATTAAGAACTGCATCTATGAACAATGCTTCTATTGACAAAATTCTACCACGCGCCGCCATTCGCCCAGGCCTGGTCTAAATTCATCAGGTATTTACATTGTTTCTCTGCAATAAGCTTATTTTCCTTTCCGAGGAACTAGATTATCTGTGTATCAAATTTCACTGGAATCGATTCAAAAATTTTGACGTGAAAACGCGACAGACAGACAAGGTTACTCTCACATTTATAATATTAGTAAGGATTATTTTGCATCCTTTAGTGTAATACTTTCACAATCTTTCAATGTCATATTTATTTATATCGAATCAACAGCTTACAAAATAAATTTCAAGCCTTTAGCTCTAAAAATGTACTTCCATCCCTTACAACCCTTTTATATCGTGTTAAAAAGAAGCCTATGTCCTATGTATGAAGCGACAGACAGAGTTATACTATCGCATTTGTATTGTTAGTAAGAATTTACTGTTACTTTCCACAAAGAAGATAATTTTCAGATTTGTAAATAATATCAGACTTTGCAACATCGAAGCTTGGTTTTATTTAGCACAAATTAAATAAGAGATAACCATTATTTACCAAAACAAAGGAACGAATCATCACGACCGTAATATGTGACGGCAAGCAGGTCGTATTTGCATCGTTATCAAGAGAGTTGTCTGAGTTTTAACGTAATATGTCTCACAATTTCACTTGTATGTCGGATTGAAGCATGTTTATTTATAATAAGTAACTGTCCCACTAGTTTTACTCGTCTAGTTCTTGATCCTGTGGAAATATGGGTGAAAACATATTCAGTGTATGTTTACATAGCAAAAAGATTCACTTAAAGTTAATAATAATTAAAAACAAGCTTGTAGAGTAAGTAAGTAACAGCCCATTAGCGTCCCACTGCTGGGCACAGGCCTCCTCACTCATATGAGAGAGGGTTTTTAGAGCATAGACCCACCCCGCTGCTCCACTGCGGATTGGCAGGCATAGTACACAATTGCACTCTCTATTCCTTCACTCTCATAGTCCGATGTGGCGGGAATCCGACACAATCGGAGAGAGAGATAGGGTGCAGGACCGACGGCTTAACGTGCTCTCCGAGGCACGGGGGTGGATCACACCGCCAACTTCCCAACTTCGGGCAAATATTGAGAAAATCTTAATAGAAAACTCAATATCGATTTTTGAATTGGCCCGACCCGGGACTCGAACCCAGGACCTCATGTCTGTAGTCGAACATGCTAACCACTAGACCAATGAGGCAGATAACAAACTAGTAATGCCATATTTTACAGTGGAATCAGTTTTGGATTTGAGAAATGTGTCAAAAACATTATTTTACAAAAGGCATATTAAATGTTCAAGATTAAGCGATAAAAATGTTTGGATTCGATTTCAGTAGCACAGAAAAGCAATATAATACACATTGTAACCTACAAAACTATATATAAAAGAGTAACCGCTGAGTTTCTTGCCGGTTTCTTCTCAGCGGAATCAACTTTAAGAATCAATGGAAAATTATTAGGAAAGTGCTTTTTGAATCTACTTGATTAAAGAAATAGCTTAAATCTCCGCGTTATTGCCTTTCAAATGAAATTAGTTCACATTGTTTTGAATGAATCGTATAAGATATTAGTGACTAAGTCAGACATATTTTTTGTGTGATACAGTTCTAAGATGGCAGCAAGTAACCCGTTGGTTGGTTCACTGGCAGGTGTTATAGGAACAATACTTACTAGTGAGCAGGCCTGGAGAGCGGTTGCCTCCTTTTGCGAGACTGTCGTCTCGCTTAAGGAGGCACGGCAAAGGGAGAGGGTGAATGCCGCCGAGGCACTCCAGCCCCGATGAAGGGGTGCAGGAGACAGGAGGCGGAGGTTCGTACAACTCCTCCCCCTGTAGAATATGAGCTGCAACCGAGGGGCCAGAGAGGAATGCCTTAACGAACTTCTGGCTCCCCACTCATGGTTGATGGCGGTCCCGCTGGGTTTTAGTGGGTATTGCGAGTTTGTACCCTCGCGGAGTCCCACTCTCCCGAGCTTTAGTCGGGGTGCGTAAATGCATTTCCCAGAGACAAAAAAAAACCTGTTGGTACCTAGCCACGACCGAAGCCTCCCACCGGTACAGATCTAGAGGAAATAAAAAATACATTTCCCTATAAACTAACGAAACATTCATTCGCATTACTACGTTTATCCGAGCACCGATCAATTACTAGGTTAATCTACTGAAATACTAATAAATTACATTTCCTTTTTTTCTTCTTATGCAAGTATGTAACACAGATACATGCATAGTCAAGCACACACACTCGTACAAATTTATTTGAATTAACATAATTATAAGTTATCAATATCGTATATCTAAAAATGAACTGCTGTTCGTTAGTCTTGTTAAAACACACGATCGACTGGACTGATTTTGGTTTTAAATTATTTGTGGAAATCCAGCGATGTTTTATGAGGTAAGTAAATATGAAAAATAATGCTTGGTATATAGTAAAAACAACAATTTCACTTTTCCTTAGATACTGCTGCTACCAGTCATACATCTAATATTTGTCCCGTTGTTCAGAAATCGAATTAAAACTCTTTTTTGACATTTGACATTGACAACCAACAATTTCTGATCGTAACTGTAATATTTGACGGTCTTTGGCTGGAATCTGGGCGTAAATATTGTTTTTATTTCAATAACCCTTTGTTCCGGTTAAGGTTTGAACACATTTTTATAATAAAGTGGAAGCATTCTGATAGTTATTAATATAATGTAAGTTAGCCTTGTTTTATTTTACTATATATACAAAGTATTGCTGAAGAAGCATAAAAGTAAAATAAATGCGGCAGAGATGAGAGCGTTGAGAAGTATGAGTGAAATAAAACTGAGTTGTGAGAACGTTGTGGTATAAATGAAGATGTAGTGACTAAAATTGAGAAAGGTATGCTTTAATGGTTGGGCACGTAGAGGGAATGAATGAAAGGAGACACACAAAGGATTTATGAGTCAAAAGCGAATGGGAAAATTAGGAGGGGAAGACTGAGGCGAACGTTTTAAATAAGGGCCAGGTCAAGAGTAATCTAAACCGACGAACTTGTATGAAAGGTTTAATGAGAATGAAGGAAGCGAATGAGATATGCAAGAATCCTACCCCTATGGGAATGAGGCGTGATGTATGAAACCTATTACAACTAGCTAGAAACAAGCGTTACATAATCTATAACTTTCTTAACGCTAGGCACAGGGCTCCTCACTAATACTGCCCGTTTTCAGACATAGTACATAAATGCATCTGCTAACACAAGTGCATCCTCTATTCCTTCATTCTCATAGTCCAATGGGACGGCCTGAGAACTCAGTACCTTATACCTGTAGCGGAAGTAGACCACTAGACCAATTCGTTTCGTGGAAGCAGTGAGTTTGCTTCCCTTGCCAGTTTAAATAACGTCACTAATCCTCAGTTAACATCACAGTGAAGCCCTTAGCAAATGTAAAGAAGTGGAAGGACGTGGCTGTCTACCCCTATGGGAATGAGACGTGATGTTTGGACCTCCTAGTTTAGGAAACGAGATTAATATAAAGAAACCTATGTAATTATTATGCTAACAGATATCTCTAATATTAAACTTTAATTTATTTATCGCTGTCAATAAATAACTGCCATGTGAGGTGTCGTCAAGGTGAGGGAATCGATAATTACGATAAATGAGAGCATTTTTCATTAACGTGGCGGCGAGTTACCATGAATGGAAGCACTGAATGGAAAACACTAGTTGGATCTACAGGTCGTCGTGTGTTGTCGGCTGGCGTAGTGACAAAAACGTTATATCAATCTCATTGAGGCCTCGTCTCACCACATCTTTTTAACCGACTTCAAAAAAGGAGGAGGATATCAATTCGTCTGTACTTTTTTTATGTTGGTTACCTCATATCTCCCGACTGAGTGGACCGATCTTGTTGTTTTTTTTATATGAAAGGTGGTGCTCGTCATAGCGTCCCATTTTTTTTAATTCAGTTCTGATGATGACATCCATGAGAAAACCGGATAAGTCTTTAATTTGCATTAAGCATGTGCGCGACAAATGGACGAATAACTCAAGATCATACTAACCGATTTCGATGATTATTTTCTTATTGGAAAGGATATACTTCATGACAAAGTGACGGAACTCTTCGATTCTTAGGAGCAAATCAACGATACTCGGCAGAATCTTCTATAGCCTATCCAGATATTTGAATCGCCTACCGTAACTTCGATATGGTCAAGTGCTAGTCGTAGTTAAATATGAAGAATAAAGGATCTCCTCAACGGCTTACAGTAAGGGTGCGGTTTATGGCAGAAAATATAAGTGTCTGTAGTCAAATAGCAATGAGCTTACGTTTGTTGCTGCATTGCAACACGTTTTTAGGTGTACACATATTGAGACAAATTTGTTAGTTTACTTCAGATTCACTAAAAATCAAAAAATTTTAACAAAAAAAGAACCGCCTTGAAAACAAACTTACAAATATATTAATATGCTCTAAAAAGTAAAAAATAATTGCGTATTCTTTTATAGTGTTCTTCGTATTCATATATTTGGAGTCGGTGTGAGCGGCGCCGGAACTGCCAAGTGAAGGGAAACACCTACCTTGGCTGACACCGACTCCAAATATAAGAATACGAAGTACACTATAAAAGAATACGCAATTATTTTTTACTTCAAGTTTGTTTTAAAGGCGGTTCTTTTTTTGTTAATTTTTTTATTTATTATCTTTTATTATTGCAATTAAATTATATAATAACTAGCTGACCCGGCAGACTTCGTACTGCCTCAATCGATAAATAAAAGACCTAAACTTTGGTATAAATTAATTTCAAAACAAACAAAACGTATTGAATAAAAAGCATTTTTTTAATGAAGCATGAAGTTTAATTATTATTTTCGACACACCATGATGGTTAATTTTGCAAGTTAACTCGTTAATTAAATTGCAAATTGACTCGTTGACGTTAGGAACACACCTAAATTGCTTAGACAACAGTGAGTGATTATAATTTAATATGAACTTTATTGAATAACAATAAAGTTCAAATTGACTCTATATATTATTTAGAAAACGTTTGTATGGGTAATAGAAAAGGGCTGTTTTTAGCGTTTTCCCGGAAATTATTCGATTTTTTCTCGCCTTTTAAACCTTCCCTAGACCTCCACGAACATTTCAAGACTAAGATAAGATAAATCCGTTCAGCCGTTCTCGAGTTTTAGTGAGACTAACGAACAGCAATTCATTTTCATATATATATAGACTAAAACTCGAAGGATGGGAAATCTTGTATAAGAGACCGCTCGTTTTTCAAATTTAAACGATCAGATAAGAGCAGTGTTTCCCAATGTGGGGACCACGCCACACTGTGGGAAACTTCTTTAGGCGTGCGATGGTAATTTTTTCACGGATGAAACTCATGATGAGCAGAATTTTTATCGTTTTAATCTGTGATTCAAGATATAATTTGTACTATTATAACGAAAAAATAAAGTTTCTGTCATCAAAGTGAGTTTATAACTAAATGCATATTTATGTTAAGGCCATATCTACTTACACCAAACGAATAGAATGAATAGAAACATCTTGAGGGTAAAATTTTTACAGATATAACGCGTGATTAGCGTCACGAAGATGTGCAGCGTTTTTATACTATTTCGTTTGACGGTTAGGTAGTTTTAATATTTACAAATTGCATGTGGCATTTTCATTTGCCACTCGTCATTTGACATATTATTCTTAATTCTTAAATTAAATTCTCTGTTCTAAATTTTAAATTCAAAACAAAATTTAATTAATAGTTTCTAATATTGACATTAAACACGTGGTATTTTTTTTTTACAATTCATTTGTAATTTAAATAAATTATTTGTATAAATTTTCAACACTTAAAAATATAATCAGATAAGAACATACATATACGTTTCGTCGTCATTATATGGGAATAAACTAAAGAGAAAGATAATGATTATTAACTAATTTATTTTTCATAAAATCTAATTTTTATTTACAATTGAGATTTCAAAAAATTAATTGTATTAATCTTCGACACTTAATGATAATTAAATTCCTAACATATCTGCTTTGTGTTGTGTACAATAAAGTATAAATTAATAAAAAATAGTATATTAAATTATTAAATGTCGAGTGGCAAATTAAAATGCCACATGTAATTTGTTAATAATAAAACTACCTAATCATGAAAGGAATTAGCTTAAAAAACGCTACATATCTTGGTGACGCGTTTCATTCGTAAAAATTGTAACCTCAAGCGCCTAAAGAAGTCTTTAAAATATCTTGAAAAAACCGGGTTTCAATAACCAGCTATACTTTGAATCTCACTGTACTTTTAATTTGTTATGATTTATACTGAGAGATTAAATGAGATATAAATTATTTCCTACCCACAGGAAAATTTGAATAGAACGGTTGTATGTGGGTGAAACCTAGATACAAACCTGCCAATAATTACTTTATATGTAGGAGGGTGATAGTTGTAGTCGTTACTCTAAGATTATAAATAAATTGTTTCAATTCAGATGTACCATCTCTATTGAATATATCTTAATACTGTATATTATTATCCAAACTATGTATGTATGTTTGTAACGTTTTCACACAAAAAGTACTACGCCGAATTCAAAACATTTTTCATCAGTAGAAAGCTGCATTTTCACTGGGCGATATAGATATATTACTTGCTCAAAAAAAAATAGAGATCCCTAAGAAAAATACATTAATTTAACCCAAGGTGTGAAAAAACAATCTGTTATCGCGTGCGCTGTGGAAACTATTGATGATAGAACAAAAAAGTCTACAATATTATAGTATGTGTTAATATTTATAAAAAAATCCGCGATGTCACTATAACTACTTTTTTACATTTTAAAAGTTATGACAATATTTTACATCTCTGTATTAATCCTCGGCCTCTTAAGTATTTTTAAAGGCCATTTCAATACCTGTAAAGTACTTCTAAAATGATTAAAATAGGACGTACAATTCAAACGATATAACGAATTTTAAAATGTCAATCTAAGAAAATGTGTCCGTTTGTACACTTTCATTGCTAGTCTACACTAATATTAAACGAATAAACTCAAAAAGTACTGGACCGATTTTAATAACTCTTTTTTCATTAGAAATCTACATTATCACTGAGTAACATAGGCTATATTTAGTACTAGATTACTATAGAAATCTTTAGAAATTCCTATTAAAACCAACCGATGAATGTCTCATCGCTTACGCTGTGAAGAGTATTAATGATAGGACAAAAAAATGTTCGACAATATTATAGAATATATCAATATCTACAAAAAACTTCGCGAGATCATATGTCTATTGTAGTTACGTCACTAAAACCTTTTCACATTTAACAAATTGATACAAATGCCGATCAAAATCAAACCGTGTTATCCATACCATTTATAAATTTTTATCCAAATAAATAATTTAATATTGAAGACTGTCTCTATACCTGATGATTACTTTTTGAATTATTGAAATCGGATATTCCTTTCAAAAGATATCATGAAATTAAAATATAAATACACGCCGGCGGCGGCCGCCACGCAGCGCATCGAGTAACTAACTCGACGAGAGATGGGCAGTGCGGGAGAAGGGAGTAGACCTAGGTAGCCAGTCGGTTCCTTACACATTGGACGCAGTCTTTTCAGAGCTATTTAGTTTTAGTATTAGGAATCACCCTTTTTCACAATATTTGTCAATTCATGGTCATTTTAATTATTATGCTTATAACTTAAATATCTGTACCTATTTATGGCTACCCGTGCGAAGCCGGGACGGGCCGCTAGTACTGAAATAAAACTGATATTCAGTAACTACACATCAAAATTTTACTCAACAAATTCTTAGTAATTTTAGTTAGTGGAAGTTATAGTACCCATTATCATTGCACTCTGTAAATTCATTTCACCATAAACCATAGCCGATAAACCATAACAGAAGTAATAATTTATATATAAAAAAGAAAGCCTTGTTATTAGTACCACTTTCTTATAGAGAACAATTGCGTTAGGGAGAGTTAGTAAAGAAGTAAAATTGTTTATGATTATTAAAATTACAATACGTAAGGGGTTGCAGCAAATCTTTCATACTTAATAAAATACTAGACGTTATACGGCAATTACGAGAAAATATATGTGGTAAGAAAATTAATTCTTTTAAAATAAATTTGACCATCTAGTTTAATGGAGAAGAGGAACCAGAAGCTCATTGGAAACTGGCAAAAAGACTAAAATTCGCTTAATAAGGTAAGTAGCAGCATATAGTCCCACTGCTGGGCACAGATCTTCTCACTCATAAGAGAGAAAGTTTTTAGAGCATAGACCACCACCCTGCTCCACTGTGATTGGCAATGGGATTGACCTCTCACTCCCCAGCATTGTGAGCGTCATGATTGGTGATGAGTCTGGTTTAAGAGCAGTGATCTCCTTTTGGGAGGCTGTTAACAGACAGACAAAGGGAGCTTATTGCAGAAGCTACACCCTCTCGCCGGAGGAGAGGGGGCGCCCGGAGGCGCAATTTTGCTCGCCTCCTCTATCTCAACTAAACCGTTAAGTCGGATTCATCCGAGGTGCCAGAACGGAATCCGTCACCGGACATCTGGACCTCAACACCTGGATGAAGAGGGTTCTGCTGGGTTTTAGTGGGTATCCTGGTTCGACCAGCGAGTCCCACACTCCCGGATGTAAGTTTAGACTTCATCCGGCGTGCATAAAGCATTTCATAAAGGCAAAAATTCGCTTAACGATGGCGGTTAATGCTGTGTACAAACCACTATCATTAAAGATTAAAAAATAGAGACCATGGCTTTGAATCTTGGTTCTGTTACCCTGGGTCTTAATTTATTGTTGCCATTCATATTAATTTGAGTCTACCGCGCCTTTTTCATTCAGATTTCGGTTTCTATGCTTTTTGTCATGTCCGAAGTATGCCTTCGCATAATAATAAAACAGGACATTACAATTTTCTTTATTAGTACACGTTCGTAATTACTCTCGATTTCGCCATAGCTACGTCCAACACTGTGGCAATTTAGTGACGGTACACCATTGTGGCTAGTCAACAATATAAATGCGTTTCCTCAGAAACCCATGGCGTTATTCAAAAGGCCTCCCATTTCACTCCCACGATCCAGTTCGATGGCGTGTGCTACTGTCGTTGTTGATGACGGTTGTTTTTGCATCAGCTATTATGTACGGTTTGTTTTCGCAACTAGTTTCTCTCGTACTCCAATTAAGAATATACAGGGCGAATTTTTGGAACGTAAAAAATTTAGAAATCTAAATGAAATCATTATTCACTCGAGAAGCTCTTTTGGTTGTTCGTGACTAACGAATTTACAATGTAGGTCATACCTTCAATGTCGCTAACAGTGCCACCCAAACCGTCTGCGAACAAGGGACAAGGGATTTAACAGCTCCCAAGTCAATACTGTATCACTGTGTAGGAACGGACTCCCAAGGGAGTCAAATTTCCTACAGCAGTGGTGACGAGGAGACACTCAGTACATCCTCAACCGGATTAACCGAGGTTCCAGCTATAGAGCTGGATGGGTATGTGACAATTATTTTAATTAAAATAGTTTCGAAACGCTGTTTCTACTAAAGAGAAGCTCATTAGATACCCCTTAGAAATATCCATTTCATTTAAACAGTTCACAAACAATAACAGTTAACAATCTATAATATAAAAATGAATCGCAAAATGTGTTGGTAAGCCCATAACTCAACAACGCCTGGTTCAATCATGAGAAATCTTTTTTTTAAATGTTCATTGAAGTCCAAGGATGGTATACACGTCGAGAAAAGTATTGTAGGGGAAAACCCCAAACATAGCCCTTTTCTGTTTCCCATACAAACGTTTGTCAATTTGCCTTTATTGCTATACAATAAAGTTCATAATAAGTTACAAGTACTCACTGTTGTCTAAGCAATGTAGGTGTGTTCCTAACGTCATAGAGTCAATTTGCACTTTATTGCCGCAGAACAAAGTTCAAAATCAATTGAATAGTCACAAAGTGTAAGAGCTGTAGTAATTTGGTACTTCTGTAAATTCATTTCGAAATCATTTGTAAAACTGAAATCTGACACATTCCAAATCTTTTTGACAGAACGAAGTCTGTCGGGTCTGCTAGTAGACAATAAAATAAACATACACACAAGTATCTATATGCTAATATATGCATAACAATAAATAGATAAAAAAAGACTTATATAATATATTGACGCTAATTTCAAAGATCCAGGATCTTTGTGAGAGGTAGAAGTTATAATTTTTAAAACTTCATATATTTAAGATAATTTAGGTTTATGTGAGGGTAGGTCGCTAAAAATCTTTGCGGTATCTTATTGATGAGCATACGCTCAGCTTAATAAAGCGAAGTCATCCAGTATCCATCATTGTAATAGAGTAAAGAAAGATATTTAAGAAGTGCCTTTGCCAATCTGAATGATCGTAACAGACAATGTACTCCTGTTTAGGACGCTGAGGGTCCCACTGGGTTTTAGTGGGTATTCTGTTCTTCAGCGAGTCCCACACTCCTGGTTAAAGGTATTCTTTCAGTCGAGGTTCTTAAATGCATTTCCCAGAGGAAGAAAAATTGATCTGGGACTTTAAATTGGCTGCTTACCTGAAATACAATTATCATCATCAAGTGTCATTTATTTGAAAACATTTTCTCTCCTCCCTCTTCCTCTGTCTTTAATTGTGCGTAATTAAGACCTGGGCCAGTATAACATAATGTTAATATAATTGAATTTTTGGATGACAATTTGGCCACCTACGCATACTTAAAAATTTCACTTTGTATAGTGACTGTGTATGTGTACGTGTACACTCACTACAAGGTCTTTGTTTGGCCCTATAGCAATCGTTATGATCTCTCTTTGCCCCAGCAATTATACCGAGTGTAATGATGAGCGGCGATTTAGCCAGGGCATTTAAGTGAAAGGCTGAAATTGTATGTGAACTTTCTCGTTTATATATATAATTGGACTGTCTGTTTGTAATGTCACAACCACTTTTTACTTATATCATATGAATGTTTAAATAATTCCAAATCAAAATATTTTTATTCAAGTAGGCCTATTACAGCACTTTTGAATCGTCAAATATTTTTTTCACACTCTGATTCTAATATACGTCTGATGATGGTACTCCAGAACGACTTAAAATCTAAAGTTACGAGGGTTCCTTCGCGCCCTGATCCGAGAAGAACCCACAATTAACTCAGTCGATATTTTTTTTGTTACCATCATCATTACAATATCATGTTAGTTTACTATATTTGACTGCCTCATTGGTCTAGTGGTTAGCATGTTCGACTACAGACGTGAGATCCTGGGTTCGAGTCCCGAGTCGGGCCAATTCAAAAATCAATATTGAGTTTTCTATTAAGATTTTCTCAATATTTGCCCGAAGTTGGGAAGTTGGCGGTGTGATCCACCCCCGTGCCTCGGAGAGCACGTTAAGCCGTCGGTCCAGCGCCCGATCTCTCCGGTTGTATCGGAATACCGTCACATCGGACTATGAGAGTAAAGGAATAGAGAGTGTACTATGCCTGCCAATCCGCAGTGGAGCAGCGTGGTGGGTCTATGCTCTAAGAACTCTCTAATATGAGTGAGGAGGCCTGTGCCCAGCAGTGGGACGTTAAATGGGCTGCTACTTTACTTACTTACTATATTTTAATTGAAATTAGAGCAATTCGTTCACTTCCACTTAACCAGTGTTTGCTTCGTTAGTCGAAGTCCTGTGCGCGATCCTGGGGAAGAATTATTTAGGAAATGGTATTTTCTATTTGTCTAGGTCAGGAGCGGTGGAAAGCACTGATCTTAGGTACCAAAAAGCTGCCCCCAAGCAAAGGATTACCTCTCTCGAAATCAAATGCCTTATTTTAGTTTGGGTTATCAGGTTTGCCTCCACGTAATTTTAAAAGTATGTCTAAAGTCATATAATGTTGGAGATTATTTAAGCGACAATGATGTTTGGACTTGTAGTACGCGGAATCAAAACGCATTGTAACCTAAAAAAACCATTCTAAAGAAGTAACCGCTGAGTTTCTTTCCGGTTTCTTCTCACAGAAATCAACTTTCTGAACCTGTGTTTGATTTGTTACCAACGGATAGAATACTGGGGATTCAAAAGTGCTTTTTAAGCCCACTTAAGTAAAGATTATTTTGATACCTTGATTGAAAATATTTGGAAGTAAATTACCTCCTTCCAGGTTATTACTCTACCATCATAAACTGCAGCATCACTTATTAGCATGTGTCTGAAGACAACTTCTTTAGAATTTTCCGTTGCCTAAGAAATTTTATAACTAAATAAAATTTTTAAGTCTTGTTTATATTTATACAAATTTAAAACTTTAGATTTCCGAGACTTAGAGGAGGGAGAAAGGAAGATAAGTTAAGAATTTAATTAAATTAAAATATTAAAAGTGTCGAAAATTAATACAAATAATTTATTGAAATCTCCAATGACGAATTGTAAATTAAAATGACACATAGTGCTCGTCATAGGGTCCCATTTTTTTTTAATCCAGTTCTGATGGTGGTATCCATGAAAAACCGGATAAGTGTTAAATTTGCATTAAGCATGTGCGCGACAAATGGACGAATAACTTAAAAGCACGACAACCGATTTCGACGATTCTTTTTTTATTGGAAAGGACTTCAAGGGTTGTTATGTGATAGTTCGGTTAGATTCTGATAATGGAATCCATGACAAAGTGACAGAACTCTTCAATTCTTGGGAGTAAATCAACGATACTCGGCAGAATAAGCTATCCAGATATTTGAGTTGCCCACCGTAACTTCGGTATGTTCAAGTGCCAGTCGTAATTAAATATGAAGATCAATGGATCTCCTCAACGGCTTACAGTAAGGGTGCGGTTTAAGGCAGAAAATATAAGTGTCTGTAATCAAATAACAATGAGCTTAGGTTTGTTGCTGCATTGCAACACGTTTTTAGGTGTACACATGTAGAGACAAATTTGTTAGTTTACTTCAGATTCACTAAAAATCATAAAATAAATAAAAATTTTAACAAAAATGGAACCACCTTCAAAACAAACTTACAAATATATTAATATGCTCTAACAAATAAGAAATAATTGCGTATTTTTTTATAGTGTTCTTCGGATTCTTATATTTGGAGTCGGTGTCAGCCAAGGTACATATATAGCTATAGGTGGGATAGACGCGGGAGCTGCCAAGTGGACACGCGGGAACATCTACCTTGGCTGACGCCAACTCCGAATATAAGAATACGAAGAACACTATAAAAGAATACGCAATTATTTATTACTTTTTAGAGCATATTAATATTTTTGTAAGTTTGTTTTGAAGGCGGTTCTTTTCTTGTTAAAATTTTTATTTATCGGAAAAGATGTTACAAACGGCTTTTTGGTAACATAAATTTGCATTTAGTTAAACTCACTTTGACATGACAGAACGTTTATTTTTTCAGTATAATAGTACAAATCATATCTTGAATCACAGATTAAAACGATAAAAAAATCTTCATTCACAACTGCAGTTGTTCAATTATAAGAATCTAGCGAACAAACAAATGATCCCGTTTTAAACGGATTGTGATCATGTGAGAGATTCACTCGACATGTTTTTATGCAGACTACTTGTTCCAGATGTAAATCTCTTATCTCTCGGAGACCTCTTGTGAGAATTTACACAGCGTAATCTATACAGCGGTATTCCAAATATATAAAAAGCAGTTAAACAACTAGACTGATTTGACATTCAATTGTTTATGGAAGTCCTGAGAAGGAAGTAAAAAAAGTGTATGTGCGCTTATGTACACGCGTTAGAAGTTATACTTCTTTTTCGTAACAAGATAAAATCTTTTCAAACAATGATATGCATAAACTTTGTCTCGGAACTTTTATCATTGGATAGCACAACTTTCAGCGCGATTATTTAATGTCTTATTGAAATACGCGCATGATTGCATTAAAAATAGCAACATAATATATAAGCAACAGTCAGTATCTTCGAAATTATAACCATATATCCAGACCCACGAGCGAGATAGGGAGAATGAAGAAGAGTACCTATTATATAGCTTATGGTAACAATAACTTTTCAATAACAAATAACTTTATAAAATATCAGTTATCGGACCTATGATAACGTCAGACTTTTCAATAACTTTATAAAATATCAGTTATCGGACCTATGATAACGTCAGAGTTGCAGTTATTGAAAAAGAGCAATAATTCCCATGCTTATTAATTACCATACTCCTCCGAAACGGCTTGACTAATTTTTATGAAATTCTATTTGCATTTTCAATAGGGTTGAGCATCGGCTACATCTATATTTCATAACTCAAAGTGATAAGAGTTGTCCAAGCCTAAGATTTTATTTATGTGGCATTAAAAAATACATACAACCCTAAATTTGTATCCTTCTATCACCAACTCCTGTTTTTTAATAGCAATAATAGTTATTATATGGCAAAGCAACCATTTGCTCATTGAATTCCAATTGATACATAGCATCACGCCTCATTCCTACAGGACTATGTCCTTCCACTTGCCACGATCCTTCCATATCTCCTTCGCTTCTTTCATTCTTATTAAACCTTTCATAGAAGTTCGTCGGGTTTAAGTAGTAGATTTGGTCCAGGAACGTTCGCCTTGGTCTTCCCTTTCCAACTTTTCCATTCACTCTTGACTCATAAATCCTTTTTGTCAGTCTCCTTTCATTCATTCTCTCTACGTGCCCAAACCATCTAAGCACCTTTCTCAATTTTAGTCACTACATCTTCTTTTATACCACATCGTTCTCTTGTCACACTATTTCTTACTTTGTCACTAACTTTTAATCCGCTCATACTTCTCAACGCTCTCATCTCTACCGCATTTTACCCAACTTTCACTGCTATACTTCAGTGTTGGCACCTTGAGAAACCATCTGGCTATTCATAAAGGTGTGCAGAGCACCATTTACCATATTCCCTGCATTCACTATCCTTTCAATGTCACTTTCACATGTCCAATTGATGATGATCTTAAAGTTAAAAGTTACAAGAGTTCCTGTGTCTTCGATTCTTAAAATATAGTCATTATACCACGAAAATTTAACCTTAAAACTTTTGGTTGTAGAAAACATTTCCAGTTTCAATTAAATGCCAAAATATTACGAACAAACTATGTGCAAGATCCTACGCCTCAGTCAACAGAAGACAGTTACGGTATAAAACACGATTTCTATCTCGCCTTGCGCCGCCGTATAAAGCTATATTCCACGAGGTCATACCACATTGCACAACCATTGGACCTTCCTTTTACGAATATTATTAATTTTTAAGATCGTGCTTTAATTGAGCCTAAAATGCCAATATTCCTGACCATTTTTTTCATTTTAAACTCCACCACGTGAACGTTAAATGAGAGTTTTAATAATTATTGAACGATTAATTGTCAAGGTCGTTGCGTATTAAACTATCAAACTCGGCCACGTTTCACATTGACGCAATGTCGTATTAACTATATTCTACGCATGGAGTTTCCCATACAAATACTTACTAATCTATATGTATAAAAGAGATATCCAGGTATCTATTGAGTCATCACGATATCTCTGGAACCATAAGGACTACAAATTTGGTAGGAATATTTCTTTTGCCGAGTAGAGGTCAGCTTAGAACGGATTTGATGAAATTCCACTCGCAATAGGATTGCAGAGGTGTTAACTATTGACTCATTACATAAGGCTTTGGGACTTCAAAATTTAGTAGGAATATTCCTTTTGCCGAGTAGAGGTCAGCTAAGAACGGATTTTAAGGAATTGATTGAAATTTGGTAGGAATATTCCTTTTGCCGAGTAGAGGTCAGCTAAGAACGGATTTTACGAAATTACACCCGCAAGGGGGGTTGCAGAGGTGTTAACTATGGACTCATCACGATATCTCTGTAACCATAAGGCGTAGACATTTGAAATTTGGTAGGTACATTCCTTTTGCCGAGTAGAAGTCAGGTAAGAACGGATTTTACGAAATTACACCCGTAAGGGGGGTTGCAGGGGTGTTAACTATGGACTCATCACGATATCTGTGGAACCATAAGGCGTAGACATTTGAAATTTGGCAGGAATATTCCTTTTGCCGAGTAGATGTCAGCTAAGAACGGATTTTACGAAATTCCATCTATAAAGGGGGTTGCAGGGTGTTAACTATTGACTCATCACATGAGGCTTAGAGACTTGAAATTTTACGAAATTGATTGAAATTTGGTACAGCGATAATCTAGAGCCTGTAAAAGGACTATAAGCTCTTTGCAGTAATACACAGCAAATAACTCATTGAAGTATTTATACGTATGTTTTTTTTATTTGTAAAGCAATTTGCCTACATTAAGGAAAATGCCCATTTAAACCTATGAAAAAATCTTTCCAAAGTGTAGGGCCGGAAAAGGACACAAGTCCTGGATGTATAGTCATTAGAGCTAGAAGCTTGAAACTTATTATTTAGGCTGCTGATTCGTTATAAATGAATATGATATTCAAAGTTACTAAAAGTTTTATCCTCAATGGTGTAAAATAACAATTCTTACTAATATTATACATGCGAACCTCTTTATATAACATTTAGTACACAGATAGCCTATAGACTACTATGCCTTTTAAGACTAGAATCTTTACATTTGCATTTGTAATGATTAGCCTAAATTATTAAAAAATGCTACGCAGAAAACCTATTTAGACATTTCACATCTAGTTTCTTTAAACAAAATTAATAAATGTCATCCTTAAGGGATAACTATAAATTTGTTATACAAGTGAAAAGTTTCATCTGATTTAAAAAAAACATATTTCAAATCCTGGAGTTATTATTGAAGTCTCATAGACAGATGAAACGCCTGATAAGCGTCACGAAGATGTGCGGCGTTTTTTATGTTAATTTACAAATAACATGTGATATTTGCCACTCGTCACTTAACAATTTTATATACTAAGTAAGTAACAGCCCATTAACGTCCCACTGCTGGGCACAGGCCTCCTCACTCCGAGGAGCGAGGGTTTTTAGAGCATAGACCCACCACGCTGCTCCACTGCGGATTGGTAGGCATAGTACGCAAGTGCACTCTCTATTCCTCCTTCCTTTCCACGATCGGAGAGAGATCAGGCGCAGGACCGACGACTTAACGTGCTCTTCGAGGTACGGGGATGGATCACACCGCCAACTTCCTAACTTCGAGCAAATATTAAGAAAATCTTAATAGAAAACTCAATATCGATTTTGAATTGGCCTGACCCGGGACTCGAACCCAGGACCTCATGACTGCAGTCGAACATGCTAACCACTAGACCAATGAGGCAGTTTAATATACTATATATTTCATAAATTCTCTTTTTTAATATTGATAAAAAACCACGTGGCATTTTTATTTACAATTCGTCATTTGAGACTTTAATAAATTATTTGTATTGATTTTCGACACTTTTAATATTTTAATGATAATTAAATCCATTGAATTCCTAACATATCTTCCTTTTTCCCTCCCTCTAAGTCTCGGAAATCTAAAGTTTTAGATTTGTATAAAAATAAACAGGACTTTAAAATTAGTTTGTCAAAGAAGTTTCAATTCTGACATGTGTACGTTGTACGCACGCACTTTTAATTTTGTTATCTTTATACAATCATTTGCTAAGTTAAAAGTTAGTTTAACAGTTTATTATTATATATAGGAAAAATCCTAGCCTAGTGTTGCGAAACACTGTGTTATTATGCAATCGACGGTTATAACAACAGACACTTTACACATTTGATGATGTGTCATCATCTAATTAAAGTAGCGAATGTGACGAATTGATGACAAAGTTCAACAATAATGACGTATGTATTTAGAGTGCTACAAGTAATATAATTCTCATAACATACAACGACGTCATTAAGGCATAATAAAATCGACATACCTTCAAGAGATATTAAAATATATGTTTAAATGACTTGTTACAATTTGAAACTCTACGTATACTTAATCTGATGGCATTTAGATAATTAAATACAATAAAATTATAGCTAAAAATCTCACATCATTATGTGTGATTTATCTACACTAATATTATAAAGAGGAAAGATTTGTATTTCAGTATGTAACGAATAAACTCAAAAAATACTGGACCGATTTTAATAACTCTTTTTTCATTAGAAAGCTACATTATCACTGAGTAACATAGACTATATTTAGTACTAGATTACTATAGAAATCTTTAGAAATTCCTATTAAAACCAATCGATGAATGTCTCATCGCATACGCTGTGAAGAGTATTAATGTTAGGACAAAAAAAATGCTCGACAATATTATAGAATATATCAATATCTACAAAAAACTTCGCGAGATCATATGTCTAACTATTGTAGTTAAGTCACTATTACTACTTTTTTACATTTAACAAATTGATAGAAATGCCGATCAAAATCAGACCGCGTTATCCATACCATTTATAAATTTTTATCCAAATAAATAATTTAATATTCAAGACTGTCTCAATACCTTATGATTACTTTTTGAATTATTGAAAGCAGATATCCCATTCAAAAGATATCATGAAATTAAAATAAAAATACATGCCGGCGGCGGCCGCCACGCAGCGCATCGAGTAACTAACTCAACGAGAGAGGAGCAGTGCGCGAGCAGGGGGTGCACCATTATGAACTGTATTACCTTAGGCAGTGGACGCAAGCGACATTGAATATTTCGAGTTTTTTTAACACATTTTTATGCTTCACTTAAAAAGTCCTTTTCAGAGCTACTTAGTTTTAGTATTAGTTTTGTCAATTCATGGTCGTTTTAATTATCATGCTTATAACTTAAATATCTGTACCTATTTATGTCTAGCCGTGCGAAGCCGGGACGAGCCGCTAGTTTATTTATAAAGGCGTACCAACTAGAACGTGTACAAACTAAAACACATATACTCGTATATATATATTCTCTTTTTTGTACGTTTCTAATTTAAAGGCATACACAACATTTCATTACAATAAAAATAAAACCGTATCTATGTATCAAAATAACACTATTACGATAATATAATAACTAATAAGAAACTATATTTGAAATAACAAAATATAGAAAACTATACAGGGTGTTAGGAGACCCCCCCAATAACCTAAACTTATAACACCCTTGATGATGGGACGGAAAAAAACGATCCTGATTTAAAAAAATTATATTTTTATTTATCTAATCGAGCGAAAGTCTGATAAACCGCCGCACCACGCCTTTGAACGCACCGGTCAACGCTAGGGCGCGGCCATTTAATTCTTTCTTTTACACGCACATCGGCAGTGGCTGCGTGGGGTCGCTGATTGTTTTGTTTTTGATCTTTTTTTAGCATTAATGTGTTCTTTATAAAACTATCGTTTCATTTAGCTGTACTAACACGATGGAGCGTAAATAATCTGTATCGACTTTTTTCCATCCTATCAAAGGTGTCATTAGTACTGTCATCTATCGCTTTGGAGAGCTAACATGTTATATATAGATATACATATACTCTGTTATACATATACTTCCATTGTTAAATTTTACATACATGGTGTGTGTGATAGGGTATATCTTCTAGGTTTTGTTTTTTTTTTAATTTTTTATAATTCTCAAGGTTCCGTAGAAAAATGTCTTCGAAAAAAATAATTAACAATTTTTGGTAATAAACAATAGTTTTATATAAATACTGACGGTCATAAGTTAAAACAATGTACATAGAGAAATATTTTTTTGTGTTATCTCTATAAACTTAGGTACATACTCGTATATACATACATAGCATCGCGCCTCATTCTCATGGGGGTAGGCAGAAACCATGTCCTTCCGATTCCCACAATCCTTGCATATCTCCTTTGCTTCATTCACTCTCATTAAAACTTTCATACAAGTTCGTCGGTTTAGAGTACCCTTGACCTGACTTTTATTTAAAATGTCCAGGAACGTTCGCATTGGTCTTCTCCTTCCAACTTTCGCATTCACTCTTGACTCATAAATGATTTTTGTCAGTCTCCTTTCATTCATTCTCTCTACGTGCCCAAACCGTTTAAGCATAACTTTCTCGATTTTACTTACTATATCTTCTTTTATACCACAACATTCTTATCACACTATTTCTTGCTTGGTCACTCAGTTTCAATCCACTCATACTTCTCAACGCTCTCATCTCTACCGCATTTATTTTACTAACATAAGTGTTGGTACCAACACTCCGCCATGCACAGCCTTTGAGACACCATCTGGCTATTCATAAAGGCATGCAGAGCACCATTTACCATATCCCCTGCATTCACTCTCCTTTTAATACCTATTTCCTTATTAATCCTTTCAACTCCTTGGTAAAAATTGCTAATAAGCGATAACGTCGTCTATTTGTACTATTCTTTTAAGTTTGTTTCTGTTTTATTTGTTACGTGTTTGTGGCATACAATAAAGACTATTCTATCTATCCGTTTTATCTCTAGTTTCTACTCAGCATACCTTGCTTGGTATTACGTCTTTTCTGATAGGGTGGTAACTAGCCACGCCCGAAGCCCTATACTAGTCCAGACTCAGACAAATTAAAAAATGCTATTTGGATCCTATCCGGGATCTCTAGTATTTGCACCACTGCGACAGCAACGCTGTCTTAATACACCTACATATAATAAGTAATTATACTGTACATTGAACGGTGAAAATATGGTAATTTTCTTTTATAACGTCGTAGGTGAAGCCAAGAATCTCCCAGCTCGCAACAATGGCGCCGCGTGCCACCGTGACTCATACTGCGTGGTGTCGCTCGATCAAGAAGAGATATTCCGCACATCCACAATGGAAAGAACACTCAAGTTAGTTATCATATGTATACACTAGTTTCTACACGCAAATCCGTCTGTGTCGACTTCAAAATTGAATGTACATACCACGATGGCGTTGGAGGGTATCCTGCAGCAGTTATGTCGTGACCATGATCCATGCAACTGGGTCGAAATATCGACGTAATTCAAAAACTACATCGTGGTATGCACCCATTAAAATAGTCAATATATCTCGTTAATCACGAAAATTTAATTTTAAAACAATTTCTGTGTTAAACAATAATCAAGTGCCTATTTAATTATCACCAGACATACTGTGTTTCGGTGGTCATACAAAGCACCCCACGCTTTTAAAACAGTGACGTTAAATATTATCGTCAGTTATTTTGTATTGTACTTTTTTACTTTAAGATTAAATTAAATTAATAGTAAAATTTTAACAGATGAAACGCGTGATTAGCGTCACGAAGACGTACAGCGTTTTCATGCTAATTCGTTTGAAGGTTAGGTGGTTTTAATATTCACAAATAATACTTGGCATTTTTATTTACAATTCGTCATTCGCGATTTCAGTAAATTAATTTACGTCTATTCATGTTTCTTTCACAAAGAAATTTAAAGTTTTACATTTGTATAAACAAGACTTACAAATTAGTTTCCCAAAGAAGTTTCGGTTCTGACATGTGTAATTTCGTACGTACCCTAAATTTTCATCCTTCTATCGTCAACCCCTGTTTTTTAATAGTTATTAAATATGCAATACAACGTTTGCTGGTTCAGCTAATGAAATATAAAATTGTACATGACATTAAATCGAAATATTTTATCAATAGCAATATTTTACCAGCAAATAACATAACGGTCTCTTTGTTGTACTTCCGGGCTGGCTTCCGGTACGTATGTGTGGGAAACGGTAATGGCACATCAAATGGGGAGTCAAACAAAAATAGTGGGTCAAGGTTCGCTCCGTTATGAATGAATGTAAAGTTATACGGCAGCAGTGTTGAATTAAGAATAATTAGAGTACGCTAGCATACAGAAGTGGTGTGTGTGCGTGTGTCATTTGGCACACTATTGTTTCGATTCTTGCTAAAATATATGTCGTGTACAAAAGTATCTGGCGTCCGTCCATAACCTGAATCGCTTAATAAATTCGTTTGTTGTTAATCAGAATATTCAAGTAGGCTGAAAAAGCAATTTTGAATCGTCACAGATTACTGATGTTTCAAAAGTGCATTTCGACCCTGCTTACTTAATAAAGAATATTTTTATTTGATTTGAGACTACGTCGCGAAACGATGTCTGTTTCAAGAGTTTCAAGTCAATCTGGTAAATATTTTTGCAGTTAATGATACACCGGCACATTTAGCGGAACACAAAAAAAAAGTCCATAATTTAAAGAATATGGTTTTATTTTAAAATCTACGTACTACACTTTTTTTTCAAATTCAAAATTCTTTATTGCAATTCAATGCCTAATGTGGCGTGCAATACAATACAGTGTTTTCTAAAAACAAAATTTTAATCTATCCTTATTAAAATGTCGGTCCGATTCACTTCCAATTTTCAAGCATCGTTTAAAAGAATATTACTTATATCAGGATATAAATATAAATATACTAAAATACAAAATGATTAAGTGCATAGCTATTGTATATATTACATTTACGCCCATATTATATTATTTACATACATATATATAAACACGCGCATACACTCACGCGCGCACACATGCACACATACACGCACCCACACATACTCACATACACGCACCCACACATACACACACATATATAGATATATTATTTATTAATAAATATATGTACATTTTATATGTATTGTTTAATTAGTATGTCTTATAGAATAACGTTAGTGTCTCTACTTCTTTGTACCTCCCGCTTCTGCTTACTTCTCCTCTCATCAAAGGTTGGCTGTAAGAGATCGCTATAGCGATAAGGCCGCCTTTGCGCACTTCGCTATCCTTAACATTGTTTATTTCTAAATGTAACTTGTAATGTAATAATAAAGTATAAAATATATTTACAACGTAAATGTATATAAAACTTAATAATATTATGAATTTGTAAATACAAGTTAAGGTTATAATTGGAATAGTTAAAATAATGTCGAAAATATATTGTATTTGTATATAAAACTTAATTGGAAAAAAATTCTTTAATATTATAAATTGTCTTAAAAATTAAAAAGTCATTCAATTTTTTTTAAATATGTTGATTTTATGACATTTTCGTACATTCTGAGATAACTTATTATATATTTTTATTGCCGTAACACAGATGTTTTTATTAAAAAATGTGGTTTTATGAACTGGAATCTGAAATTTATCCCTAAAACGATCTGGGTTTGCCCGAGCAAAGAGGTTATCAATACTTCTTAAAAATAGACATAATTCTAAAATATATAAAGATGATATCGTAAGAAGATTGCTGATAAAATTGCTGTTAATTCTAGTAGGCTATATAAAATTGACAAGTCATTCAAGGGTTACTGTGCTACAACAAGCTCCCAGAAGAAGTTACAAAGATGTCTCTTAATAAATCTTTTATGAAAAGAAAACTAATTGAGAAATCATTCTATAATATGAAAGAATACTTAGAAGACAAAAAAGCGTGGGAGTGAATGAATTGCTCTATATGTATATAGATATAGAATGTTTTTTAAATTAAATATTGTAATGATTATAACAGAAAAAAAAACGTACACCCGACTGAGTTTGTAGTGGGCTCTTCTCAGATCAGGTCGCGACGGAACCGTCGTAACTTTAGATTGTAAGTCGTTCTTTAATGTTAT
This sequence comes from Elymnias hypermnestra, assembly GCA_015832385.1. Classification (NCBI taxonomy): domain Eukaryota; kingdom Metazoa; phylum Arthropoda; class Insecta; order Lepidoptera; family Nymphalidae; genus Elymnias; species Elymnias hypermnestra. Next base: position 2,809,458 of record JACTOM010000907.1, read on the forward strand.
CATCAGTCATTCATTTAAATAATATATAGAAAAAACGATATTTGACGATTCAAAAGTGCTGTAATAGGCCTACTTGAATAAAGATATTTTGACTTGACTTGATTTAGTTTTTTAAAGTATGGCCTCCGGGGAGCGAGGATTTTTAGAGCATAGACCCACCACGCTGCTCCACTGCGGATTGGCAAGCATAGTACACAAGTGCACTCTCTATTCCTTCACTCTCATAGTCCGATGTGACGGGAATCCGAAACGACCGAAGAGAGATCAGGCGCAGGACCGACGGCATAACGTGCTCTCCGAGGCACCGGGGTGGATCACACCGGCAACTTCCCGACTTCGGGCAAATATTAAGAAAATCTTAATAGCAAACTCAATATCCATTATTGAATTGGCCCGACCCGGGATCCGAACCCAGGACCTCATGACTGTAGTCGAACATGCTAACCACTAGACCAATGAGGCAGTTAAGTTTCATTTGTTTTAATTAAAATGAGATCCCATTAAGAACACATTTTGCGAGTAAAGGCTATCTGTGAAAAATGGTACATTTTTGAACTTTTTATGTAACCGGGAATAGTGATAATTAATATTAAAATAACAATTGATTAAATTAGAAAAACGGTGATTAATATCGCGTATTTCCTCCACGTGCTCTTATTAAAGTTTCTACCCGTCTAGGCATACTGAGATTGATGTTATCGTTGGTCTCCTGGGATAGTCACCGTCACCTCAGTTACGGCCATCGCAGTTCACCCACGTTGGCAGGAGCTGGAATTCCAGATCCTGATTCCTGAACCCAGCTGAAAAGAAAAGTTAATTTTCTTTTCATATCCGGTTCATATCCGGTGATCTCGCCGGACACTCCATAACAGTGATATTCATAATGTGTTCTTAATGCGATCTCATTTTAATTAAAACAAATGAAACTTTAAATAACAAAAGAAGTGTAAAAGTAATGTAAGTAGCAGCCCATTAACGTCCCACTGCTGGGCACAGGCCTCCTCACTCATATGAGAGAGGGTTTTTAGAGCATAGACCCACCACGCTGCTCCACTGCGGATTGGCAGGCATAGTACACAAGTGCACTCACTATTCCTTCACTCTCATAGTCCGATGTGGTGGGATCCGACGGCTTAATGTGCTCTCTGAGGCACGGAGGTGGATCACACCGCCGACTTCCCAACTTCTGGCAAATATTGGGAAAATCGTAATAGAAAACTCAATATTGATTTTTGAAATGGCCCGACCCGGGACTCGAACCCAGGACCTCACGTCTATAGTCGAACATGCTAACAACTAGACCAGTGACGCAGTCAAAAAATAAGTGTAGTAAGTAGATTTTAAAATAAAACCATATTTTTAAAATATAGACTTTTTTGTGTTCCGCTAAATATTTCGTTTATTTTTGATTATATATCCAGTACCCTTGGGAATATAGGGAAACTCGTACATAGTAATCGTCTACGTTGTCTACGTTAAAACGTAGCATATGTCCATTCTCAGGCTTTAGACTATCTGAATACCAAATTTCATTTAAATCCGTACAGTAGTTTTATCGTGAAAGCGGGACAGATAGATTAACTATCGCATTTATAATATTTTTAAGGAATGGCGTGAAATTTTCTGAAAACCCCGAATGGCTTTGAAACTATTACAGTTTTCAACCAACCGTGTTATATTGTTTTTTTTTTCTTTGTCCAATTCGTAAATATGTAGAACTATCCATTTTAAATTTCGACTATATTTAAGCTATTCACTCTCACTTTCTTTGAATTTAAATTATACATCACGTACGTTGTACATGATCCATGCTAAATAACTTCCGCTCGTATGCACTAAGCGATGTAGAAATTATAATGAATATACGTTAAATTATTCTCACATGTCTGCTTTGGAATAATAGTTAAACAATTAAAAGAAGAACACAAGAAATATGTAAGAAGGCATATTATAATGTTGAAGATTATTTAAACGATAGAAATGTTTGGGACTTGATTCCATTTGCACACAGAAGCAATACATTACACATTGTAATATACAAAACTATCTTTAATAGAGTAACCGTTAAGTTTCTTGCTGGTTTCTTCTCAGCAGATTCAACTTTCCAAACCGGTGGTAGATTTGTTACCAATGAACAGACTACTTGAATAAAGAATATTTTGATTTTATGTTAACGAAAATAGTCTAGTAAAACTTAATAGACTTTCCTCTGCCAACGGTCTATAATAAATCTGAGTTGCTTTGTAAACTGTTGGTACATGTTCAAATAAAAATGTAGAAACTGCTTAGGATTCCACTGCGACTCTTTCTTGACACGAATTTAAGCGTCTAATTGCTAAACTATCCTAGCTTATGTAATATATTATTTCATCCCCTGTAGGAAACATGTGTGTTGTACATCGTCGCTTCAACCGATGCACGTCCACTGCTGGACATAGGTCTCACGAAATGATGCCCACAAGGTCCGATCTTGCGCCACCTGGCTCCAGCGGCTACCGGCGACCTTCCTTATATCGTTGGTTCACCTTGTGGGGGGTCTTCCGGCGCGGGGTCGCCATTCCAGCACCTTCTAGCCCCAACGTCCATCGGTTCGTCGAACTATGTGCCCCGCCCATTGCCACTTTAGGTTCGCGATTCGTAGGGCTATGTCGGTGACTTTGGTTCTGCTACCGATCTACTCATTTCTGATTTGATCGCGTAGAAAAACTCCAAGCATAACCCTGTCCATCGCACGCTGAGTGACTCTGAGCTTTCGAATGAGGCCCATAGTCAGCGACCACGTTTCCAATCCGTAGGTAAGCATTGGCAACACGCACTGTTCGAAGACTTTAGTCTTCAGGCACTGGACGGATACAGGAGGGATATTGGACGAAAATGTCTTCCGGAATTTCCTGAACGCTGCCCAACTGAGTTGCATTCGGCGGTTGACCTCTTTCTCGAAATTGGACCTACCTAGCTGGACTATGTACTCGTCATTAATGTTGATGCCCCGTCCGTTCCACTCCATAAGCTTGAAGAAGTCTTCCAATGCCGCAGTAAAGAGCTTCGGGGAGATAACATCTCCCTGTCGCACTCCACGCTGCAGTTGGATAGACTCTGTGTGCCATGGTCCTGTATACGGACTGACATAAAGATCTCAGCACAGAATATGATTCTAGAATTCAAGCAAGATCGAATGATACACGAGTGTCTGTCTAAAATCTCTTGCAAAAGAGATAACATATTCAAAAGAAGTTTTTTTTTTCGTTCACAGACAATAGGCTAACCTTGTAACCATTTAAGTCTTAATATCTTTTACAGATAATCACAGAAGATCGCTACCGAAATAAATTTTGCTTATTTAACCGCTGTTGTTTAGTACAATAATAGTCATGTGTTTAGAATTTCCTGTTCCTCTTGAACCTTTGTTCATCGGACCTATATGACCGTGGCATCAGACCTAGATGAATTTGAAAATACAATATCGTGCGTACAACTTTGTATTCACGCCTTTCATGGCGAAAATAGCAATTACCCTATTATTATTGGCTTGTCGTCGGGTAAAAAGAGAAGCGTGTGATAATTTTGGGATAAGGAGGGTTAGATGGCTCGGTGAAGGGCGGTGCGGCGGCATGCCACGTCCCGGATGCGTTTCCGGCGAGCGTGCGTCGGCGCGGAACGTCACTTCCGCTACACCCCTCGCCATTCAGTTTTGGGAATGAATGACAAACTCGCATTTCTTTATAATAAACAATAGTTGGGACTTGAAGAAAGGCACAATTGTAGAACACTTAAAAAAGGAGATAATCAAAGTTCATAGAACTAAATCATTAACAAAATGAAATGACCAAACCTAATACTGGGGATATTGGCCTTGGTTATTATACACACACACTAAACCACATATACGCATACCAGCTTTTCTTTTTTTTTTATAAAACAGGCACTAATTCTTCTCACATTACTAAATTCCACCAACAAACAAATTTTTACTACCCAATATCTACTCTGTTATTTTAAATGTTATTTAATAATTTCTGTAATCCGTAATTGGCCTAATTTTAAGTATATTAATTATTCCATGTAACAATTTGTTAAAAAGCTATTGGATTACCAATAAGTAAATAAATAAACACCCGTTGTTTGCAATACATATACGGCCTCGCTGACGTAGTGGTACGAGTATTCGCTTTGCTATCAGAGGTCCCGGGTTCGATCCCCGGTACGACGAATTACTACCCTACCAGCAACCACGTAGCGCCAACCAAAGAGATTTGTGTTCCGGTACGATGCTGTGTAGAAAACACAAGGGGTATATCGCCCCTTACCAGATTAGCGCGCTTCCATCTTAATTGTATCATCACTTACCATGAGGTTTCAGTTAAGCACTAAACTGTCAGCAATTAAAAGAAAAAGATATGATTTTTTTTAAAGACTTCTCTTTCTAAGTAAGGCAAGCTAAAAAAGTAGCAGCCCATTAACGTACCACTGCTGGGCACAGGCTTCACTCTCATAGTCCGACACGACGACAATCCTACACGACCGGAGAGAGATCAGGCGCAGGACCGACGGCTTAACGTGCTCTCGCTCTACTTCCCAACTTAGGGCAAATATTGAGAAAATCTTAATTGAAAATTCAATATCTATTTCGAATTGGGCCGACGCAGGACTCGTACCCAGGACCTCATGTCTGTAATCCAATATGCTAACCAATGAGTCCTAGACTAATGAGGCAGTCAAGGCTAGCTAAGTAGCCTATTAAGCTAAGTAAGTAAGGTAAATAGCAGCCCATTAACGTCCCACTGCTGGGCACAGGCCTCCTTTCACTTTAGAGCATAGATCCACCACGCTGCTCCACTGCGGATTGGCAGGCATTGTACACAAGTGCACTCTCTACTCCTTCACTCTCATAGTCCCATGTGACAGGAATCCGACATGATCGGAGAGATATCAGGTGCAGGACCGACGGCTTAACGTGCTCTCCGAGGTACGGGGGTGGATTATACCGCCAACTTCGGGCAAATATTGAGAAAATGTTAATAGAAAACTGAATATTGATTTTTGATTTGGCCTGAACCAGGACTCGACCCCCTCATGTCTATAGTCGAACTTGCTAACCACTAGACCAATGAAGCAGTCCTAGACCAATCGTAACTATATCATCTGGGGCCCGTCTAATCACACGTTTCACTTCAATAGAAATCTAAAAAAAGTAAGTGCCATAATTCATCACAAAGTCACGTGCTAACTCAAAAACTTTAACCTATAATATATTTATTACGGGACAATAATTTTATCGGTTGGAAAAAATATTAGCCCAGCCGTTTGTGTAATCAAAAGCCAATTTCTGTAAACGCAAGTTGAGGGACGTAAAATCCAAGAATGCTATTTATTTCTTGGCTTGGCTTGGTTAGACTGGCTGTGCAAGCTGGAATGTTGGTGCCAACACTTACGTATGGTAGCGAAAGTCGGGATGGGCAGAAGAATCACAAAAGCAAAATAAATGCGGTAGAGATGAGAGCGTTGAGAAGCATGAGTGGATTAAAACTGAGTGACAGAGTAAGAAATGGTGTGATAAGAGAACGTTGTGGTATAAAAGAAGACGTAGTGACTAAAATTGAAAAAGGTATGCTTAGATGGTTTGGGCATGTAGAGAGAATGAATGAAAGGAGACTGACAAAAAGGATTTATGAGTCAAGAGTGAATGCGAAAGTTGGAAGGGGAAGACCGAGGCGAACGTTCCTGGACCAAATCCAGGACATTTTAAATAACGGCCAGGTCAAGAGTACTCTAAACCGACGAACTTGTATGAAAGGTTTAATGAGAATGAAAGAAGCGAAGGAGATATGCAAGGATCGTGGCAAGTGGAAGGATGTTGTCTCTGCCCCCCCTACCCCTATGGGAATGAGGCGTGATGCTATGTATGTATGTATAATTCAGATTTTATATGATTCACGTAAAACTGTTACACACGTCATCTTACTTCATTTTAGTCATACCGTTAAAAAACCAGCTGCGGTTATTCCGTCGTAAGAAGTTTTATATTAATATGCACTTTTTTGACTTAAAAGGTAACAAAAAAGATAATCGCTTTGTAAAAAAAGCTGTAATATTGATTAAGTCCTTTGCAGCTAAAGATCAAATGTTAACCGTTTATTAATTTATAGGTTATTGTAACGTATATTGGTATGAAAGGATTTCAAAACCTGGTGTTAAGTCTGTTTATTTAGGCATTATATGCTATTGTAGAAAAAAATTGATATATGTACAATATACAAGGTTAATATTAGTGAATTGAAGTAGGTCCAATTTTGAGGAAGGATCGGATCGGTTGGGCAGCGATCGGAAAACTACACCAGATATTTTTGTCCGATATCCCTCAGTGCCTAAAGACGAAGCTCTTCGAACAGTGCGTGTTGCCAGTGATGACCTACGGCTCCGAAACGTGGTAGCTGACTATGGGCCTCATTCGAAAGCTCAGAGTCACTCAGCGTGCGATGGAAAGGGCTATGCTCGGAGTTTCTTTACGCGATCAAATCAGAAATGAGGAGATCCATAGCAGAACCAAAGTCACCGACACATAATCCGATGGACCGATGGATGTTGGGGCCCGAAGGTGCTGGAGTGGCGACTCCCACAAGGTGGACCGACGACGTAAAGAGGGTCGCCGGTCGCCGCTGGAGTCAGGCGGCGCAAGACCGGGCCTTGTGGACGTCACTACGTGAGACCAGCAGTGGACGTCCATCGGTTAAAGCGACGACGATGACGACAGGGTTAATGATAATAATTTTAACCCCCATATCCATTATGCCAAACTTAAACCGTTTTGATGTATTGTGTATTTAAATAAGTCAAAGTTTAGGCTTCAGAAGTTTATTACAGAAAGATTAAATATTTTTTTTGATATTACTTTCCACAAAAATACTTCAATACCGTTATGTTGCAAATCTTAGGTCTTCAACAATGCATAACAAATAGGAACTTTAAAATAACACACAGTGTAAATAAAACAATACTAATTTGAAATAAAAATTGGTGCCAGATGTAATTTAATAATTACCATTAACCCTGTATACATGGAAACTTAGGGGCTAACACAGTCCTGTTTTGAACATTCTATATATTTAACATACATATGTATAAAAAAATACATACGCTTCGTTGGTAAATTTGATTGGATTGACCTTGAATATGTTCATTTTCAGACTTTTTTGGTATGTTCATAATATATAAATACATATTCTCAGTATACTTGATGTCCTAGCTTCGTTTTGGATTACTGAATAGGTTGGAATTATCCACGATTTAAATTAATAGCTTATCTTAGAGAAGAAATTAAATCGTGTAATGAGTACTATTTGTATTAGAAGTATAAATATTGTTAATTTACTGGGCGGAAGCGAGATAATGATTTGTGACCCCAAAGGTGAGCATCCCGCAGCGGATATCGAAGGAAACGTCACGTCATTCGGAGCGACTTAATGGGTTCTTTGTCTCGTGATTCCTTATCAGTTATGAGTTGGAACTCCCGCTTGTACGTCTGCAACACATTAGTTAACACCAACAATTTACCCGTACAACCATATCACATCTACAATTACAATAATTTCTACCTATATCGGTTATAGACTTAAAAACCATCGAACTGTCTCACCACTAAACTCACTCAATCACTAATACTACACTTCTTCTGTTTAACGCTTTTGTCAATCTGTTTTAGAATATTCATCTACGGTTTGGAACCCTCAGTGTTTGAGCGATAATATTTTTTAGTTTTTAGTGAATCTAAAGTAAACTAACAAATTTGTTTCAATATATATATATACACCTAAAACGCGTTTCATGAGATAACACCGTTTAAATGAAACAACTTTACAAAGTTAAATTTACATTAATATCGCCACACCCGGGATCGAACCCGAAACCCTTATACCACCGCTTCACACATATTTCACCTTTCAAATATTGCAATGCAGCAACAAACGTAAGGTCATTGGCATTTGATTACAGACAGTTATAGATTTTGACAAAAATCACACTCTTACTGTAAGCCGTTGAGGAGTTCCATTGATCTTCATATTTAACTACGACTAGCACTTGACCATACCGAAGTTACGGTAGGCGACTCAAATATCTGGATAGCTTATAGAAGATTCTGCCGAGTATCGTTGATTTGCTCCTAAGAATTGAAGAGTTCCGTCACTTTGTCATGGATTCCATCATCAGAACCTTACCAAACTATCACAAAACAACCCTTGAAGTATATCCTTTCTAATAAAAAAAGAATCATCGAAATCGGTTGGCGTGATCTTGAGTTATTCGTCCATTTGTCGCGCACATGCTTACGCAAATTTAAGACTTATCCGGTTTTGTCATGGATGCCATCATCAGAACTGGTTTTAAAAAAATGGGACCCTATGACGAGCACCACCTTTCATTTAAAAAAAATCATCAAGATCGGTCCACCCAGTCGGGAGATATAAGGTAACAAATTATATAATACATAATAATACATTATATAAGGTAACATTTAAAAAAATACAGACGAATTGATAACCTCCTTTTTTTGAAGTCGGTTTTTCAACACTTAAAATATAAATGTGATATGTATAATAAGCCAATGCCTAATAATAGTCTTTCACTTGATAATCGTCGAACGGAGAGATATTTAATGTTTTTATACAAAATCCTCAATAATAAGACTGATTCACCTTACCTCCTAAGGAATATCTCTTTCATATGTCCTCGATTGTGTACGCGTATCAAAAAAATATTTAGTGTTCCTTTTTGTAATACTAATTATGCTAAAAACTCATTTATTATACGTTATTGTGAATGTTCAATAACCTAAGTGACAGACATATTTAATGATGGAAAGTCCTCAGTCAAGAGAAATATTAAATCTTACCTGTTAAGTAAAAAATAAAAAATTGTTGAGATAAGTGCACAATAACGCTATGTTTTAGTTGTTATTGGAAACTTTACTGATGTATGTGTTAGTTTTAAGTGCATACCTATGTTAGTCTATAAGTAAATTGTTTGTTTCCCAAATAAAAAGAAAGATCTTCAGACCTATTCGATGTTGATTTGAAATTTGGCTAACTGACTAAAGTAGTCACGCAATGTAGACTTATTAATGATATCCCCATATTCCTAGGAGACCGAATCGATAAGAAAAATATTCTTGTGTGCAATTCACACGTGGTAGAAGAGAAACCCTCAAAAATTTTGTCTTATGAGACTAAAGATAATGACACTAATGTAAAATTTCGGCAAGAGTATTTTTAATAAGAAATTGTAGGATTTAGTAATGATTTAATTGCAACTCCCACTATGCCTTGGGACATGAGCGGGGGGGGGGGGGGGCACGANGGGGGGGGGGGGGGGGGGGGGTCACGAAGCAGAGCACATAGAGAACCAGGAACATAAGAAACAGTGTCTATTTGCTGTCGCTTTTTCGTTTTCATTCAAAGGTCCGCATCACGTAAAGTTTATGTTATCTCTTACAACCACCAACTTTCCTATCTAGTAATTGTACTATTTTTCCATCAATTTTGTGTGTATATATCTCAAACCGAGTCATCTCTCTGAAACAGAAGTTCCAAACATGAAATTTGAACAGTAATTTATTTTTATTATGCAGGAACTCATTAAGATGTAATTAAGAATATTAAAATGTTTACTGCTAACGGGTTAAACGAGATTGAAGTATAAATATGTAAGCAACAGAAATTATTCACCAATTCATTTAAAATTTAGCACAAACAGTGTCATTAGTGTATGTTATAAGATGCAATTTAATTATATTTGTGTTCGTGAAAGAGAAATTCGAAGGATATTACTGATTTAATATTTCGCTAAATCAAAGCATAGGATATGGAGCTATAAATCATTTAACTTTATGTAAACATAGTCCGAAATGTGCCTGTCTCAAAACCTGAGAATAAGTAGGCTGATAGGTACTTAGTTTAGCGATAAGTATTTGTAATATTAATAATTCCGTCATTAATTAATAATGTCAAACATTTATCATTCACAAAGGAAATAATTATTACATTTTATAATTGCAAACCGAGTCGATGAATAAGGAGTGAGCGAGCGTAGCCCTATATTTAACCGGGCACACTCAGTGTATGAAGTCATTTCCAGGAGCTGTTTCAACTTGAGAACGTCGTAAAAACCTAATAAACTTAGAGACCACCGCTAAAATTCATCACTGTTAAAGACATATAAGGATAATGATGCCTCGGTTAAACAATGATAAAATATTTTTATTCACAACACAATTTTATACAAAGTTTTAATACAATTTAAGAAAAAACATCATTTAAAGCGTGTACTTCTAGTTTAGTTGTATTTACGTATTTCTTAAATGCCATTACATAACTTTTACCCGCGAAAAAATACCTCAGCACTGACAATTGGCGTCACTGAGGTGACACGCACATCTATTACAGATCTATTGATAATAAATGCTTATAAAAAAGGAACAACTTTAGTGTAGTGATAATCTTTATATACATTTGTAGTTGTTTTGTTATAGATTCTATAAAACGTCTTATCTAATGGTATATTTTCTTTATTTCATGTGTTTTTTTCTATATAAATTGACCACTGATATAGATTATAAATATAACTGATATAGATCATAAAAGGCCATTAAAAATATATAAATAAAATTAAACTATTGTAAGTAATAATTTGAATACTGATAGTGTGACACCTAAATAATTTCAAAACATTTTCAAGCGTTTAGAACACGTGAACGAAGAAAATGTATTAAGAATAAGATAAATTGTGTATTCAAAACAAAAATTGTATTATTATTTTTGAAATTCGAGCCACTCTCGACATGGGAAAATTTTTACGAAAGTGTCAAATTTCTAACACTTATACTTTACACAAAGTGTGCAGAAATTTAAGATTGCCGTAAATTAATGTAATAAAACAAAAATACAGTAAATTAATGAAAAACATTATACACACGCATATAGAGTGTATATGCGGATTTGTAAGAAGCACTAAGGAGATTACATTAGAAAAGTTACAATGGTGGTTGTTTTATTAAAATTTCTGATGTTCTACGTAAGTTTCTTAAGCTTTTTTCTTTCATACGAACTTTTTCCTAATTAAGCCACAATAAAAATCAAAATTTGCCCAGCAGTTCTCGCAGGATGACATGACAATGCGGATTAATTTTTATGTAAATAGATTATTGCTACAACTTTTATTAAGAGCAATCTTTAATAAACCGGTAGCCTTTGTAGTAATAGATAGTAGATAAGCTTCAAACCTATAATTTAAATGAATTATGGCCGATTACGAGCACTAGACAACCACTACTTATACATAAGGTGTAGAGACTTGAAATCTGGTAGGAGTATTCCTTTTGCCGAGTAGAAGTCAAGTAGTTACGGATTTCGCGAAATCCCACCCGCAAGGGGGGTTGCGGGGGTGTTATACGTATGTTTCTTATTTTTTAAAATAATTTGGCTAAATTAATAAAAATGCTCCCCAAAAAAGATTCCACGCAGATACAGTCGCGGGTTCAACTGGTAAGAAATATAGGTAATAAAGTTTTGACCGTCGGCTCTTAGCCTAAAATCTCGCACTGCATTAGCGGAAGCTTTTAAGTGATAAATTGACGCCGGAACCTCGTGGCGCGTAAAATGATCATCGCGTCAAAACGGACGACCGGCACCGGCAGTCGACGACTTCGAGTGCATTACTCTGCATTCATCAAATGGGATGACTACGTGGAATTCATCCTATGTGATTATTAAGACCACACGAAGGCATCGTGTAGGTGTGTCCTGTTTCAGTTACAAGTAAATTCCATTTAGCGACAATAGGTTTTACTACAAAGTACGTAATACAAACATGACTTTGGTTAGTTTACCTTATCACACCCACTATAAATGACGACAATAGGTCATTATTAAGCATTGACGGCCTCTCATCCGGGGTTCTTTACAACATTGTTGAGGAGTACGGGCCTCGAGGCTTAGCGTCATTGCCCGGGCATCAGTGTTGCCCGGTAATCTATTATGCCCGCACTAAAACGGGCTGGTTCTCGCTAAACTAGTTAGCGGGTCCATCTTGGTCACCCCAGTATATCGTTGAGTCCGGGTGTTGCCTCCGTGTCGTCTTCGCTGTCATCGCCTGCGTCCGGAGGTGGCGGCAGTAGGAGCTGACGAGGCAGGGGATGCCTAGTGTTTGCCCTTCTTTGATTTTGGCTGGCAATGCCGTGGAGGTAGGTATGTGGGCAGTTATCCGCTAAGCGAAACATACTCTGCGCAATTTGGCGGACGAACTCTTCCACGGTGGGGTTCCGTATGTCAGGATATATGACTTAATTTCTGACGTACCTAGGAGCTCCTACTATTAGACGTAGGCACTTATTGTGCTGGGTCGGCAGCCTTTGCTTCTGGTACCCTCACGCTTTCAGCTCTGGCACCCCGGATGAATCCGACTCAAGGGTTTAGTTTAGGGAGAGCAGGCGAGCAAAACTGGGCTTCCTAGCGCCACCTCTCTTCCGGCGAGGTGCACCACTACGCCAGCGAGGCCGTCAATGCTTGATAATAACCTATTGTCGTCATTTATAGTGGGTAAGGTAAACTGACCAAAGTCATGATTGTATTTTGTAAGTGATGTAAGTTTAGACTTCATCCCGCGAGCATAAAGCATTTCCCAGCTAAAAAAAGAGGCCCTGTATTTCCGTAAGTGGAATCTCCGACGATAATAGGGAGGAAAGGCCATATACAAGGGCTTAGAGTCATGTTGTAGGTTTCCCTTAAATCACCACCTGTGAGGGTTGTTGGACAATTATTTATTATACCGACGCTTAATTAGTCACAGGTGACGATAGTCAACTAAACTTAGCTATTACAAAGACGATGATTCCGATAATCAAATAAATTTATGCTTCGATACAATGCCGTGTAGAAACTGTAATAGGTGAATTGCTTCTTACCAGATTAGCGCGCTTCGATCTTAGACTGTATCATAACTAACCATAAAGTATGATCACAGTCAAGCGCTAACCTGTCAGCGATACAAAAAACATGTTTAAATACTACTGTTATGGGGGAAGGCGGCGGACATTGAAACTATATTTATATTACAAAAAAAGAGAAATTTGTGCCATACATCAATTAGGATCTCGTGCTTCTATAAGATATAAATTTAAAGAAATATCAATTCTCACATTACCGTCGCAATATATATTGAACATCTTATATATCCGTGATAATTATTCACAGATACAGAAAAATGAGCGAAATACACAATTTTAATACTAAAAATAAAAACAAACTTGTAATGCCATATTTTAGAGTGAAGTAATCATTTGTTGGGTTAAGCATACGCATTCTTAATAAGATACCTGAACCGCTGTTGGATTTGCCTGCAGATAGTTTTCTACACTAATATTACTAATATAATTAAAGGTTTGTATTTTTGTATAACACGAATAAACTCAGTAAGTACTGGACCGATTTTAATAATTCTTTTTTCATTAGAAAGCTACATTATCACTGAGTAACATAGGTTATATTTAGTACTTGATTACTATAAAAATCTTTAGAAATTCCTATTAAAACCAACCGAAGGTGTAAAAAAATTAGCCATAAAATATCTTTCATCGCATCCGCTGTAAAGAGTGTTAATGATAGGACAAGGAAATGTTCGACAATATTATAGAATATATCAATATCTACAACAAACTTCGCGAGACCATATGCCTAACTATTGTAGTTACGTCTAACTATAAATTTATAGAAATGCCGTTAAAAATCAGACCGCGTTATACATACCATTTATACATTTTTATCCAAATAAATAATTTAATACTGAAGACTGTCTCTATACCTGATGATTACTTTTTGAATTATTTAAATCGGATATCCGATTCAAAAGATATCGTGAAATTAAAATAAAAATACATGCCGGCGGCGGCCGCCATGCAGCGCATCGAGTAACTAACTCGACGAGAGAGGGGCAGTGCAGGAGAAGGGGGTGCACCATTATGAACTAGGTAGTCAGTCGGCTCCTTACGCAGTGGACGCAAGCGACATTGAATGTTTTGAGTTTTTTAAACACATTTTTATGCTTCACTTAAAAAGTCCTTTTCAGAGCTACTTAGTTTTAGTATTAGGAATCACACTTTTTCATAATATTTGTCAATTCATGGTCGTTTTAATTATCATGCTTATAACTTAAATATCTGTACCTATTTATGTCTACCCGTGCGAAGCTAGTAAGTAATATGTTGAAAAAGTCCTATTACAAAAAGCATATTAAAATGTAGAAGATTACTAACGCATAGATAGAACTTGTCGAAGCCACTTAAACAAAAATAATTTCTTAATAATTTAGCAGCAGCAATTTCTTAATTTTCTCACGTCATAAATAATATTTATCATCATCTCTTGTATCAAATTTTGTTTTACAAAGAAAGATTAAAAAAATAAGCATCGTGATATATGCAATATAAGTAATTTCTTTTTGTTTATAATTTGCAACCATAAAAGACCCACCAGACAAAGAATATACACATATAAGAATTTAGAATTTAAAGATAAATCGAAAAAGTTCTGTGTATGTTGGCTTACTAATGAAATATAGGATGTTTTTGTGTAAAATTACCCAATATTTTTATCTGTAAAGCTTAAAAACAAAAGCCTAATAGTTTCCCTTCAATTATTATATAGGTGAAAAGGAATTAACAAGTTATTTGTTTGTAATGTTGATTTAGTTCGGTGACCTAGTGTTAGGATGCACATGTAGCATTTAATCAATGTCAAGCTGCCAGCCGAATGATGATTGATCATGATGAATAATCTTAACGCTCACGCTAATTATGATATTCAAAGTATAAAAAGTAGAAATGATCTCACTGTCATACCCTTGGTGGAAAATTACACCGCAAACTATTTCATTAATACTAATTATTAACAATGGCGAAATCGCTAAAACCTCACTCTAATTCGCAATTTTAAAAAAAAATTAGAATGCTTTTGATAAAGAATTAACTTTGTTATGGTAAAGTGAGCTATTCATCATGTGGAGTTAAAAGCCTTCTCGTAAGTCTTTTGTGTATCAAAATTTTCTTAATATGATTATCATATCAAGGCGTGTGTTGAAACTTTCACCTTTTGTCGTATCCATGCGTAACTATGACGCATCATTTAATATACATACTATAATATAATGCAATTATTTCTAAATAGTATTCTAGTTCTAGTATTTTTTATATTTAAAAATAGTAATCCTGTGTAAGGAGATAGAGACCTTAGTAATATTTTAGTTTAAAGTGATGTTGAAAGGAGGATGAATGCAGGGAATATGGTAAATGGTGCTCTGAACGCCTTTATGAAAAGCCAGATGGTGGAGGAGTGTTAGTGAAAGTTGGGTAAAATGTGGTAGAGTTGAGAGCGTTGAGAAGTATGAGTGGATTAAAACTGAGTGACAGAGTAAGAAATAGTGTGATAAGAGAACATTGGGGTATAAAAGAGGATGAATGACTAAAATTGAGAAAGGTATGCTTAGATGGTTTGGGCATGTAGAGAGAATGAATGAAAGGAGACTGATAAAAAGGATTTATAGGAGCAAGACCATGGCGAACGCTCCTGGATCAAATCCAGGACATTTTAAATAAGAGCCATGGCCAAAGCACTCTAAACCGACGAACTTGTATGAATGGTTTAATGAGAATGGAAGAAGCGAAGGAGAAATGCAAGGATCGTGGCAAGTGGAAGGACGTGGGCTCTGCCTACCCCTATGGGAGTGAGGCGTGATACTATGTATGTATGTAATATTCATAAGACGTTGTATTTATTAATTCATACATTATATAGATAGATAGATAATATTCTTTATTGAACACCACGCTAAAAATAGATGTACAATTACTCTGTAATTGTAACTGTACTGTAATTATATAATAAAGATATAGTTAATATTTAAAAAAAAAATTGAGAAAGGTATGCTTAGATGGTTTGGGCATGAAGATAGGATGAATGAAAGAAGATTGACAAAAAGGATTTATGAGTTAGGAGTGAATGCGAAAGTTGGAAGGGGAAAGCCAAGGCGAACGTTCCTGGACTAAATCCAGGACATTTTAAACAAGGGCCCGGTCAAGAGTACTTTAAACCGACGAACTTGTATGAAAGGTTTAATGAGAATGGAAGAAGCGAAGGAGATATGCAAGGATCGTGGCAAGTGGAAGGACGTGGTCTCTGCCTACCCCAATGGGAATGAGACGTGATACTATGTATGTATGTTTGTAATATTTTTCATTTTAGATTAGATGATATGTAACATTAGATGATATACAATTCGTTCTCATAATAATAGTTTTATGTTTGTTGAATAATAGGGTTTGTCCGCAAAATACTAGATTTGTCAATAAAATGTAGGGTTAGGTTAGACAAACCTATTATAATATACAAAAACGTTTATTTGGTGCTAGACCGTATATCTTTATATTTTAGGTAATTCATTGTGGAATTTTATTTTGCGATCAAACCTTGTTACGCAAGAAACACAAACTAATTAAATTAGCGAAAGCTTACATGATATATAATAACTAATTTATGAGTCATTTCACAATCGTCAATTTGAAATTCGGCGATTGATAATACAAAAAGCTCATCGTTACTTCTGCTAAGTACAAGTTTTACCCCCGCGAGGATAAACACCCCTTAGATTAGGAACCCAGGGTCTAAGTGAAAGAGCTGCCTGACTAAGGCCCACCGCTAGAAAGATATATAGAAGTATAGATAAAATTATCATTAGTTGTGTTACTCTTTTATACAATGTAGTGTAGCTGTCGGTAAACATATAAATTCATAAAAATAAATTGTTACAGCCCATTTTTCGGCGAAGAGTTCCAGTGTGAAGTACCACGAAGTTTCAGACACCTTTCCATATACGTGTTTGATCGCGATAAGCATATCAAACAAGACAAGGTGCTGGGAAAGGTCGCCATCAAACGCGAAGATCTACAACGATACAACAACAAAGACCACTGGTTCGCTTTGCGGCCGGTGGACGCCGATTCAGAAGTTCAAGGCAAAGCATATATTGAACTCACATTGGAAGACTCCAGGAGACGTTTGCGAATGGATCCAAAACCACCAGACCCGGACCCGATTAGTGACAACTGCCCCACAAAGACGAAAGCAAATAATCTCACGAGATTATCTGAATACTGTAAAGAGAGTATAAGATTTGGCACTAGTTCTAGTTCAACGAGTAAGAAGTTTCTAAGTACAGTCGCAACGGAGCCTGCGTTGGCTCTTTCGCGGTCAGAGAGTCTGAAGGACCGCGCTCAATGGGCGGTACGGACGAAACCCCCAATGCATGCGATGTCAGAATCTGACACATCCCCCACACCCACCGCAGCCGACTACTGGTCGGACCCAGAAAGACACTGTGCAGCGCGCGTAGGCCCTGACACACTCCGATTAAGAGTTCTAGAATGTTCCGAACTGACCACTAAGAATGGTCAGTGCGACCCCTTCGCTCTCGTTACGTTGTTATACTCGAACGGGCGAAGAGTTGAAAGACGCACAAAACCTAGGAAAAAGACTGTCAATCCGCAATTCGATGAAATCTTCTGCTTTGACCACGTCATAGAAGCCGATCCGAAGGACAAGGACGGCTCACAAACAGTATGTATTCTATTCAATACTCTTTTTCTTCAAACCTGTATAGAAATTTCATACTTTCACACTTTGGAAAGTGCCATATTGTTTTCCGATTAGATAAATGCGTAAAATTTTCGACGCATGCACGCTTGTTTTATATGTCTCGATGTATTGAGCAAAACTATTGTCGCTCATTGACTAAACTTTTTAAGATTGCATGTTTTATCACGTATATCATAAAATTCAAATTGCATTATCTTTCTTGATTGCGTTCACATTCATTTACATAAACATCATTATAGTGAGTGTAAAAGTTACATCAGCATTTACAATGTCAACCAGTACCTAATTGGCTTGGCCAGGGACGTCCACGTCCTTATAGAGTAAAAAGGTAAGTAGCAGCCCATTATCGTTCCACTGCTGGGCATCCTCACTCATATGAGAGAGGGTTTGAGAGCATAGGCCCACCACGCTGCTCCACTGCTGCTGCAAGCATAGTACACTAGTGCACTTTTTATTCCTTCACTCTCATAGTCCAATGTGACGGGAATCTGACACGATCGGAGAGAAATCAGGCGTAGGACCGACGGCTTAACGTGCTCTTCGAGCCACGGGGGTGGAGCACACCGCGTACTTCCCCACTTCAGAGAAATATTGAGGAAATCTTAATAGAAACTTCAACATCGATTTTTTAATTAGCCCGCCCCGGGACTCGAACCCAGGACATCATTACTAGAGCAATGAGGTAGTAGTACCTTATATATATTATGTATACATGTTCTGGTATACTTTGTGTTAAAATTCTGACACTTCAGTCAGTATACATATATATAAATATTTTGTACGTAAGCACTTATACCTAGTCAAAAAGAAATCTGATTGTCACATGTATAATACAAGGAGAAAAGAATAACTACAATCAGATTTCTTAAGACTAGCTAAGACCAGTAAATCCTTTATTGGCAATGGGATTTGCTTTTATAATAAAATCCCAAGCACAATAACAGGACTGCTGGATCCAAAATTTAGCATGGCTATTAAAAAAATCCTTATACAGAAGGCCTACTATAGTATAGGTGACTTTATTAATGACAAATGGATCTGGACTTTGCTGATGGTGGCATATTATAGTGTTAACATTTTAATAATAATTGCAATGATTCTTTGTGTATATATATGGATATAATTTATAATAATGGGCGTGTAAAAGTTTGACGTTTATAAGTGCTGCTTTGCAGCCTAAATTGAAAAAGAAAATAATAAATAAATAAAATATTTTATTTTTAGTTGTATTGTTTTTAATTGGCTTTGTGGTGTATAAATAAAGTATTTGTTTACGCATTTACGTTTTTTATAGGCAGGAGTCGCGTGCGAAGCCAGAGTATCAGTCTGGCATGACGCAGCCACACCCGTATTCCTCGGCGAAGTTCGGTTGCAGTTACGGCAACCTACACCTTCACCGCTATGTGCATGGTAACAATACTTTTATTTATGTAATAGGTCAGAAATCACTCAAATTTGGCATTAATTATAATTTTTCATCGTACCTGCATAGAAAGTTTACTTTCGGCCCTATTTTGAGGGACGACGATCAATTTTACTGCCAAAAATGTCATTTTACCCCATTTGGGACAATTTACCCCGGTTTCCCGATCGCTAGTCTAGTATAATAAAGTATTTTGTATCGGCATTATTATCAGGTATTTCCTGAGGTCACGTGCAGGTGGGGCACTGTCCCGAGGAGCGACACCTCCTGGTACCCGACTATCAGCAGCAGGGAGTGCAACTCTCGGTTCACTGAGGCTTTTGCTACAATACACAGTGGACCATGTGTTCCCCCTCCATCATTACACCGAGCTGGAAGAGCTTTTCCTACGAAGCGTGCACCAGAGGGTAACATTTACCTCCCTTCCATTTATTGTACATTGCAATACACAACATGTTCATACAGAATATATAACTATTATTATAAGTAAAACTCACAAAGGGGACCTCAGCAGTATGGCAAAAATATATGATAACATAATTTAGATTTAAACCAAAAGCGAACTTTTTTTTTCAATCATACATACATAGCATCACGCATCATTCCCATAGGGGTAGGCAGAAACCACGTCCTTTCACTTGCCACGATCCTTGGATATCTCCTTCGCTTCTTTCATTCTCAATAAACCTTTCATACAAGTTCGTTGGTTTAGAGTACTGTTGACCTGGCCCTTGTTTAATTTTGTCCAGGAACGTTCGCCTTGGTCTGCCCCTTCCAACTTTCGCATACACTCTTGACTCATAAATCTTTTTGTCAGTCTCCTTTCATTCATTTTCTCTACCTGCCCAAACCATCTAAGCATACCTTTCTCGATTTTAGTCACTACATCTTCTTCTATACCACAATATACCATATTTCAATCCACTCATACTTCTCAACGCTCTCATTATTACCGCATTTAATTTACTTATGCCATACCCAACTTTCACTACATAAGTGTTGGCACCAACACTCCTGCCTGCACAGCCAGTCTGGCCCTTTGAGACACCATCTGGCTATTCAATATACAATTGACTTAAGCCCAATTAAAAAATTTACATTTGTTTATGAAGTGCGCCAGAAAGTGTGCGTGGATGTGTCTGACTTTAAGGATGGAGTGATTGTATATGTACATACAACTTCCTATTCACTATTAAAATTCATATATTTTTTATCAATCTTTTTTTATAATTTACTTTGTTGTAGAAGATTTTTTTTTATTTCATTTATATCATGTATTACAGCCAATCACAACTTCCGCTGTGTACATCCTCGGCGAGATTGTGTCGAGCAAGACGGACGCAGCGCAACCCCTGGTACGGTTGTTCACTCACCACGATCTCATTGTACCCATCGTTAAAGAGCTGGCAAATGCTGAAATATCAGTGTTAACGTAAGTTTTGCATTACTTTACTATCTACCTACTTCTACTAACGCCATCTATGTTAGGCGAACAACAAGTTTGCCGCTACAGCGCCAGTTATGAATCCTGACGATAAAAGTCATGAGACCAGTTAATCACTGGGATAAAAGTCGTTAGACCAGTTTAATCCCTGGAACAAACATCATTAGACCAGTTGCAATTACTGGGATAAATGTCGTTAGACCAGTTTTATTATTGGGATAAAAGTTATTAGACCATTTTAATCACTGAAATGAAAGTCATTAGACCAGTTGATCGCTGGGATAAATTTCGTTAGACCCGTTTTATTACTGGGATAAAATTAGTTAGACCGGTATAATTACTGAAATAAAAGTCATTAGACCAGTTTAATCACTGAAATATATGTCGTTAGACTATTTTCATTACTGAGATAAAATTCGTTAGACCAGTTTTATCACTGAAATAAAAGTCATTGGACCAGTTGTAATTATTGGGATAAATATCGTTAGACCAGTTTTATTACTGGGATAAAAGTCGTTAGACCAGTTTAATCACTGAAATAAAAGTCATTGGACCAGTTGTAATTACTAGGATAAATGTCGTTAGACCAGTTTTCTTACTGAGATAAAATTCGTTAGATCAGTTTAATCACTGAAATAAAAGTCATTAGACCAGTTGCAATTACTGGAATAAATGTAGTTAGACCAGTTTTATTACTGGGATAAAAGTCGTTAGACCAGTTTAATCACTGAAATAAAAGTCATTGGACCAGTTGTAATTACTGGGATAAATGTCGTTAGACCAGTTTTTTTACTGAGATAAAAGTCGTTAGACCAGTTTAATCACTGAAATAAAAGTCATTAGACCAGTTGCAATTACTGGAATAAATGTAGTTAGACCAGTTTTATTATTGGGCTAAAAGTATCCTGTATTGATACAGCCAAATCTTTTTGAGGTTAAACGTATTTACGAACCTTTTACTTCAGAAGTAAACTGCTGAATGCCTGACTAGGTTGTTATGAAAAGTGTGATCGGGCAAGGCGAACGGACGGCGATATATATACTTTACATTTTGGGATGAAACTAAAAATGCAGAGATAGTTTTAAAATGCGAAGGGCCTCACGCTTTTAGTAGTGACATTAAATATTTTCGTCTGTAATTACATTTTTATGCTAAGAATTATTTAGTAAGTAAGTAAGTAAGTAGCAGCCCATTAACATCCCACTGCTGGGCACAGGCCTCCTCACTCCAAGAAGCGAGGGTTTTTAGAGCATAGACCCACCACGCTGCTCCACTGCGGATTGGCAGGCATAGTACACAAGTGCACTCTCTATTCCTTCACTCTCATAGTCCGATGTGATGGGAGAATTCGACACAACCGGAGAGAGATCAGGCGCAGGACCGACGGCTTAACGTGCTCCCTGAGGCACGGCGGTGGATGACTTTTTTACTACCCTCATATGAAAGCTTATTCAGAACAATATATGTCTTAATTACATATTGTATTCTCACATTGCGTGTATATTTTATTTAACTATTTCATCATGCCAAGCCATGGTTTATATTATCATCATGAGATAATCATTGTCATTACGATCTAAAAGGTGATACAGTGAGAGTGTGAGCAATCTTCTAGCAACATCACGGTTTTGATGACTATCTTGAAAGAGTAATAAACGTTAATGTCCATAATTATAATAATGGAGATATTAAACCGTCTTTACAATACAATGCGACGGTTTTGTGAGAACTTTTTTTTTAGAAACGATTTCGTTTTATCACTGGGATTCACCTTGACCACATTAAAAATATTCATCGCGGTAATGGATAAAATAAATTAAGATAACATTGTAACGAAAATGATAAAAGTGTATGACCGGCTGAGATAATTGTGGGCTCTTCTCAGAAGAGATTGCAAAAGAAGCCTCAGACATTTTTGTTGTTTATACGTACATATAGATGTACGTACGTACGACGTGTTCCCATTTTAAATTTGTATTAATTGTTTTTAAGTAGCTTTATGATAATTTTATAGGACGTTTTTAAGTTTGTTTAATATTTTTTATTTTCATTGAAATAAATTCGCAGTTGTAATGCGAATTGGGGAGATAAGAAAACTATTGTGTTTCTGAAAAACTAAAAACGAAATTCTTTTATTTTATGGGCGTTTTAGTGGAAAGTAATCTCAAAAAAATATTGTAATAATATCTTTACTCGTCTCGCATTTTATTGATAAATAACCAAATCAGTATTTAATCGTTTGTATAAATCTGGAGAAAAATGATAGTTAAATTGATACTTTTCTTTTTAAATAAATTATTGTAATCGCAAACTGCTTCATTGGTTCAGACTGCAGACATGAGGTCCTGGGTTCGAATCCCGGGTCGGGCCAATTCAAAAATCAATATTGTGATTTCTATTAAGATTTTCTAAATATTTGCCCGAAGTTGGGAAGTTGGCGTTGTGATCCACCCCCGTGCCTGGGAGAGCACGTTAAGCCGTCGGTCTTGCGCCTGATCTCTCTCCGGTCGTGTCGGATTCCCGTCACATCGGACTATCAGAGTGAAGGAATAGAGAGTGCACTTGTGTACTATGCCTGCCAATCCGCAGTGGAGCAGCGTAGTGGGTCTATGCTCTAAAAACCCTCGCTCCTTGGAGTGAGGAGGCCTGTGCCCAGCCCCTGACATTAATGGGCTGCTACTTACTCACTTAATCGCATTGTTCACCTCATTTCAAAAAATAGTTTAAATACACGATAACTCATTAATGGTTCACTTTTGCATAATGTATATTCGGATTAAAATAGTCACCTTCTAACAGGAATACATCGAATTATATACACACACACATACACCCACTCATACACGTACAACCCCTTATACATAAGAATGGCCATTAACACTCACATATTTTTTATTTCTCTTTTTAATTATATAGAATAGAAGTATAAAACTGGGAAGACACTAGGGGCCACCCCTAAGTCACGATTTTACCAAGTATAGGGGTCCAGGGTAATTTAATTGTGTATTTTTCTTCTCAAGCTCAAATAAATTAAGTTATTATTGAAGTGAAACTTCTTTAGGCGTATGAGGGTTAAAATTTTTACGGATGGAACGGGTGATTAGCGTCACGAAGATGTGCAGCGTTTTGATGCTAATATCTAATCGTTTGTAGGTTTTAATATTTACAAATATCATGTGGCATTTTACTTTGCCACTCGTCATTTAATAATTTAATATACTATTATTTAGTAACTAATACTGCCTCATTGGTCTAGTGGTTAGCATGTTCGACTACAGACATGAGGTCCTGGGTTCGAGTCCCGGGTCGGGCCAATTCAAAAATCAATATTGAGTTTTCTATTAAGATTTTCTCAATATTTGCCCGAAGTTGGGAAGTTGGCGGTGTGATCCACCCCCGTGCCTCGGAGAGCACGTTAAGCCGTCGGTCCTGCGCCTGATCTCTCTCCGGTCGTGTCGGATTCCCGTCACATCGGACTATGAGAGTGAAGGAATAGAGAGTGCACTTGTGTACTATGCCTGCCAATCCGCAGTGGAGCAGCGTGGTGGGTCTATGCTCTAAAAACCCTTGCTCATCGGAGTGAGGAGGCCTGTGCCCAGCAGTGGGACGTTAATGGGCTGCTACTTACTTACTTACTTACTCGTCATTTAATAATTTATAATTGAGGTTTCAATAAATTACTCATGTTAGTTTTCGACAGTTTTAATATTTTAATAACAATTAAGTTCCTAATATATCTTCCTTTTCCCCTCCCTCTAAGTCTCTGTAATTTAAAGTTTTAGATTTGTTTAAATATAAACAAGACTTAAAAATTAGTTTGTCACTACTTTTTCTTTTTAATGTACGAAGTGTCATTTGCAGCGATGCCACAACAATATTCCGTGGCAACACTCTGG
Source organism: Elymnias hypermnestra (assembly GCA_015832385.1). Classification (NCBI taxonomy): domain Eukaryota; kingdom Metazoa; phylum Arthropoda; class Insecta; order Lepidoptera; family Nymphalidae; genus Elymnias; species Elymnias hypermnestra. The sequence continues at coordinate 2,833,915 of JACTOM010000907.1, forward strand.
TCTCGAAGATGATGGATGAAACTATGAGACTGACTGGTGCCGCATACCTTCGTGGAGTACTACGGCCTACGTTGGCTGCTGTACTGGCGGAGCGCAAGCCTTGCGAGATTGATCCCGCAAGAGTCAAACCCGCTGCAGCCATCGTCGGTAACCTCGCCAACCTCAAAGACTACGTGGAAAGGGTGAGAAACTAACTTTAATATAATTAACTTAATGCTTTCTGACAGGAAACTATACTAGGTACTGACGAAACTGGCACACGACATGAATACTTCGGATAATTACTCCAAAAACAGGAAGCGAAAAAGCCCTTGTTATATTTTGAGGTGTTCCTAAATATCCCCTTTAAATAGTATATTGGATATAATACCGTAAAATAACTTGATAATTTTGATAAATTTTCGATTTGAATATTTTAACATCGACGATTGCCGAATAGAAACTTTGACATAATTTTTTTTTTATTACTGACAGTGCTTGTCTGTGGTCTCATCTGATGGTAAGTGATGATATAGTTAGTAGAAGCCCATTAACGTCCCACTGCTGGGTATAGGCCTCCTCACTCCGTGGAGCGAGGGTTTTTAGAACATAGACCCACCACGCTGCTCCAGTGCGGATTGGCAGGCATAGTACACAAGTGCACTCTCTATTCCTTCACTCTCATAGTCCGATGTGATAGGAGAATCCGACACGACCGGAGAGAGATCAGGCGCAGGACCGTTGGCTTAACGTGCTCTCCGTCGTCCATCATCACATCCTCATTGCACGGCGGTGTGATCCACCGCCGTGCAATGAGGAAGTGATGATATAGTCTAAGATAAAAACGCGCTAATCTGATAAGAGGCGACATACCTCATATGGTTTCTACCAGTCAGACAAATTATAATACGATTTTTAAAATTCGGCCACATGTATTTTTATTTTAATTTCATGATATCTTTTCAATGACATATTCGATTGCAATAATTCAAAAGTAATTATCAGGTATTGATACAGGCTTGAATATTAAATTATTTATTTGGATAAAAATTTATAAATAGTATGGATAACACGGTCTGATTTTGATCGGCATTTCTATCAATTTGTTAAATGTAAAAAAGTAGTTATAGTGACGTAACTACAAAAATTAGATATATGGTCTCGCGAAGTTATTTGTAGATATTGATATATTCTATAATATTGTCGAACATTTTTTTGTCCTATCATTAATACTCTTCACAGCGTATGCGATGAAAGACATTCATCGGTTGGTTTTAATAGGAATTTCTAAAGATTTCTATTGTAATCTAGTACTAAATGTAGCCTATGTTACTCAGTGATAATGTAGCTTTCTAATGAAAAAAGAATTATTAAAATCGGTCCAGTACTTTTTGAGTTTTTCGTTATATACAAAAATACAAATGTATTTTTATTGCAGGTGTTCGCCGCGATAACGTTGTCGTATGCGTCGTGTCCGCCGGCGATGTGCCGCTTGTTCGACGCGCTGCGGCAGTGCGCGACGAGGCACTTCCCCGCCAACGCGGAGGTGCGCTACTCCGTGGTGTCGGGCTTCATCTTCCTGAGGTTCTTCGCACCCGCCATACTTGGTCCGCGGCTCTTTGATCTCACCACGGAACAGATTGTAAGTGTCAAAAAATTACTCATGAACCGAACAGGCGTACCAAGAATTATCTTAGCTAACTCAGATTTTTATTTATATACTCTTTATTGTACACCAAAGAAAAACATTACAAAGAATAAGAGACGCACAAGTAACAACAAAACAAATGTACAAAAAGGCGGTCTTATCGCTAAGAAAGGAAATTGTGCTAAAGAATGTGGGAGGTGCATAAAGAAATAATACATACTAATATTAAACAGTGTACACATATAATATATAAATAAAATATATATACTAACACAGTAATAAAAATAAAAGTTGTAATAATATCATCTAATTATACTTCTTTTTTTTAAGGGGCTTTTGTATTTAACACGCAAAAATTTAACAATAAAATGAAATATACATGTAATTACAAAAAAGAAAGTCTAACATTCTTTGAGAGAATCATTAACAAATTTATATAACTTAAAAGCCAAATAACTCGAAAGGTTCATAAGACTTTTAACAGGAATTTTTTTGTGATTTCGTGTTTAGAGGAATTTAAAGATTGTGCTCGTCTTATATTCACTGGTAGTGCGTTCCACAGCCAGCTGGCCGTAACAGTGAAGGAGTTGCCGACGAATTTAGTGCGATGTATCGGTATCTTTAATTCTTCGTTAAAAGTGAAGTAGATCTTAATTCTGGGCCACAGTGCCCTCCCAAGAATTCGAATTTAGATTTTAAATAGTTTGGAGTAGTGGGGTCAAGTATACAGTACAGTACAGTAGTGGGGTCAAGTATACAGTACAGAAGAAGCGAAAGGATATGTAGACTCCGGCGAAATGGGATCGGTAACCACTTGAGCTTTGATCGAAATTCGGATACATGGTCATATTTGCGTAAGCCAAATATGAACCTATTTGCAAGATTTTGAAGATTTATCAGAGAATTCACTTAACAAACTTGAAACACTACAAAACCCCTATATTCGTTTTATCTTTGGTCTTTCAAAATTTGATCATGTCTCTCGTTATCGCACATAGCTGAAATGAATACCAATCCGATTGCGTGGAAATTTACATACATTTGTATGCCACTGCGTGTAGGGACACGCAGTGGCGTAACTATGCCATCTGGGGCCCGTGGCAAATCATTTTGATGATACCACCCAAAGAGTTTCCTACAACGATCACAACGCCAGTAACTCAATTAGTCACTTATGACTTACCTTATTTGAAGTTCGTATGATCGCTGATCTCCCGGGCTCCTAGCTCCTGGCTGATGAGTCGTTGGCAACTGGACACTGACGTGGATTTTATTGAACTGATTTGCGACGGTTAAACTTGAGCAGCGTTTAATTGATGATTGCTAATTGTTGCGTTGCACACAGGTGAATTTATGGACAATCAAAAATGAGTCTTATATGACAAGCTATAAGTTCTATTACCGGTTTACATAGCGTATTTTATTTTGTGATACGTTATAGGATACCCTCGAGTTATAACTCGCTCGAACGGGGCCCTGCCGCAAACTTACTACACGTACTTAGTTTAATTTTGATATAGTACCACTTGAGTAGTTATCAAACTCTGATAATAATTTTTTTTTCAAAAGCATGGGTTTATACATTTTGCTGGGCATTTCCCTTTCTTAGGCGGAAAGGAAAGAGCTATAGTCCCCATGCAAGCCTTCATTAGGAGACTTCACAGTTATCTTCCATTCGCAAGCCTTTCGATGAAGGATCTTGAGGAAACCTGCTTTCATTTACAATCAAATTAATTTAATGAAGGTATTTATTAAGAATAAGCCTTTTTTCGAGCTTTCTGTTCAACAAAAGTGTCTATTACATAATCAAACTTTAAAGCCATAGAATTTTCAGTCACATAACCTGTCTTGTCCCATGTGCTTCGAGTACCTCTTGAGCCGGGGCCCTCTTGGGGCCCGTGGCATTTTGCCTGCCCTCCTTATATGACCCTATAGTTACGCCACTGCCCTCATACCATCATATTTAAAATCACGCTTTACTTATACTGAAAGAGAAGCGATTTGAAGCTTAATACTCATTATTGTCTGTCAATGTGCTATTGCCATTCCTTAAAAAAATAGAATAGGTAGAAACTATAGGTGAGTTAAGTAGCAGCCTCTTTTTTGCCGGGGCAAAAGAGTTCTTACTGATAGAAGAGAGAGTTTTAGATCATAAACTTACCACGCTGTTCAACTGTTGGGCTGTCCATGGAGCATGGCGTCGTACAATGGAATTTCATAAAAATGGCAACTTATATCGATGATCTTTATCATATGTTTTCTAGGTAATATGATTGATGATCTTTGTTATTTTAATCACAGGACCCCCAAACGAACCGTACCCTGACATTGATCTCGAAGACAATCCAGTCGCTGGGTAACCTCGTGAGCAGTCGCTCCGCGCAGCAGGTCTGCAAGGAGGAGTACATGGCCGAGCTGTACAGAAGCTTCTGCACGCCTAGACATGTAAGCACTTTTTATTGCATACAAATCGCAAATGATGTTACACTCTAAATCGGTATCACAGTAAATCGGCCGGTTTAATAAATATCGAATACATTCGCAGCATAATATTTTCACATTATATAATATTAGATGTTTTATATTTTTTGCACTGAGTATGAAAAAAAGTACTAAGAATCAATAAATTAAAAAGCCGAAAAGTCGTGGGTTGTTAAAGTCAAATTATAAAAAAAAAAATTAAAAGTGGGTGCATATAAAGTACACTATTTATATATGACCCGGCAAAGTTTGAACCGCCTCAGAATCAATAAATAAAAAAGCTAAACGATAATGGTTGAATGTTTCAACTGTAGTAAGAAATGCGGTCAAAACTTAACCAGAACAAAAATAATTCGTAATCAAAAAACCTTTACACCCAGATTCCCGCCAAAAGCCATAAAGTATGATCGTTGCAATCACAAATTGTTAGTCTGTCATTGTCAAAAGTCAACAACAAATGACAAAAAAAAACAAAAGCATTCTTTGTACTTCTGAACGACGGGACGAATACAAAATTGCCAGTTTGGAATGGTTTCAAAGGGAAAGCGAAATTTTTGTTTTTACTATATTCCAAGTATTTTTTTCACGTTTACTAAACTTTTAAACCTTCGCTGGACATCCGCAAATAATTCAAAACCAAAATCAGTCCAGCATTTATCGAGTATCTCAAAGTGCTTATCGGTGTCTCAAAGGGTCAGACTGGCTGTGCAAGCAGGAGTGTTGGTGCCAACACTCTTGTATGGTAGTGAAAGTTGGGAATGGCAGAAGAATCACATAAGTAAAATAAATGCCGTGGAGATGAGAGCGTTGATAAGAATGAGTGGATTGAAACTGAGTGACAGAGTAAGAAATAGTTTTATAAGAGAATGTAGTGGTATAAAAGAAGATGTAGTGACTAAAATTGAGTAAATTGACACGTAGAGAGGATGAATGAAAGCAGACTGACAAAAAAGATTTATGAGTCAAGAGCGAATGGGAAAGTTGGAAGGGAAAGACCAAGGCGAACGTTCCTGGACCAAATCTAGGACACATTTTAAATAACGGCCAGGTCAAAAATACTCTAAACCGATGAACTTGTATGAAAGGTTTAATGAGAATGAAAGAAGCGAAGGAGATATGCAAGGATCGTGGCAAGTGGAAAGACATGGTTTCTGCCTACTCCTATGGGCATGAGGCGTGATGCGTATTTATCGAGTTTAAGTGAGATTAACGAACAGTAATAATAATAACTTTATTTATTTGGGCATAAAAAGAATGATACAGAATTAAAATACCCTGGACCCCTAAACTAGGTAAGGCCGTGACTTAGGGGTCAGTGTCTGTCCAAGTTTACAATTTATTCTACGCCTAATCTAGTTATTTAAGGAAAAATTAAAAATAAAAACTTAATTTAAAACTAAAACATAAGATTGATGGTATAAGGTATAAAATTAATATTTTGTGTGTGTATGTATGTTGTATGTGTGTGCGTGCACGAGTGTATGTGTGTGTGTAATTAAATTAACATATTTTCTGTTGCATTATAGTCTAGATCATTAAGAATTTTTTTTTTTCAATGTGTGGCTTTTTAATTTCATAATGTGTTCTGCTTTAGTTATTTTATTTTACAGCAATTGAGACACGTAGCATATATATAGATAGATTTATGATTTTGCTTCACTTCAACAGGTGCAAGCAATAAAACAGTTCCTGGAAATTATATCAACGAGTTCTGACACCCACAGCAGTAACGTACAAGAGACGCCCGTTCTACTTAAAGAGGGGTGAGTGCTATGTTCGCTACACAATTTCTCCTCTCACGACTTAGCACTTCATTATCCTATGGAATGATCTATAATCGATAATTATGCTTTTGTTTGTGCATCATTTGGAACAGTTATGGGTATGTATCTTTGAGTTTAATGTATGTTTAGTTATAAATTATTGTTTTGTTCGAACGACATTTTATTTCGTATACAATATCGCTTTTGGTTTCACATTGTATTATATTATTTTAAGTCTCATTGGCTTTTATATTTTCAATGTTATTTTAGCATTTTCTTATATATTGGTGTGTATTCTGTACCTTTTCTCTTAATATAGAGACAAATTATTAATTAAATTTTTTTTTATATTTTATGAAAAATGACGAGTGGTAAATTAAAATGTCACATGTAATTTGTAAATATTTAACCTTCAAACGAATTAGCATAAAAAACGCTGCAAATCTTTGTGACACTACCACACGTTTCATTCGTAAAAAAATGTCCATCTTGCGCCAAAAGACGTTTCACTTCGAAAATATAAAGAAATTAACTCCCCTAATACCCGAGTTATTAAATTAAAAGTCGTATACGGGGTATTTCATATACCCCGCTTAGGAACGACTAGGAAAAAAGGGCTGATATCTATATAGCTGAGAGTCTTTAAGTTTAATATTAACAAAATTATTTTTCAGAATTCACACCAATATTTATGCGATATGTTGTTTTTTTTTTATATTATTTGTGTCATGAGTCACTTCCACAATTTCTATGATATTAACACACACAGACTGGTAAATTGATGGGAATCTATTACTTATATTGTTGTGTTTTTTTTATATACAATATTCTATGATTTTACATAGAACTATGATCAAACGGTCGGAAGGGGTGCGTGGTACGACGGGTTCTCCTAGAAGACGGTGGGCACGTACAGGACATGCGCACTGCAAACGAAGACATTTCCGGCTTACAAGGTATGTGTAAAGGCTTTGAAGGCCTCACTGGCGTATTGATGCCATCATTCGCTTTGCTACCAGAGTTCTCAAGTCCGTTTCGTTCCCAGGATTTAGGAAATTGCATTTTATAATTTTTCCAAGTCCGGACTGGTGGGAAGCTCACCAGCAAAGGCGTACCGCAAAGCAAAGAGACTTGTGTTTCGGTACGATGCTGTGTAGAAACCATAAAACATAAATTGACTCTTAACAGATTAGCCCCCTCCACAGTAAAAGGTTTACAGGTCAAAAAAACCAATCAATTTTTATTTGTTTAAAATATCTTATGTATTTATGAAAAAATCCGTCCCAAAACTAGGAATGAGCCTGTATTTTAGGCGAGAGCACTTTCCTCCAAAGTTGTTACACAATCAAAGGGTATCAGCCAAAAACTAAGTATAAAAATCAAAATGAACGAAATTAAAAAAGAAAACCTAAGATAAATACGGTATATAAATGTGTACATTGTGGTATAAAAGAAGACGTTGTGACTAAAATTAAGAAAGGTATGCTTAGATGGTTTGGGCATGAATAGAGAATGAACTAAAGGAGACTGACAAAAGGATTTATGAGTCAAGAGTGAATGCGAAAGTTGGGAAGGGGAAGACCGAGGCGAACGTTCCTGGATCAAATCCAGGACATTTTAAATAAGGGCCAAGTCAGGACTACCCTAAACCGACGAACTTGTATGAAAGGTTTAATGAGAATGAAAGAAGCGAAGGAGATATGCAAGGATCGTGGCAAGTGGAAGGATGTCTCTGCCTACCCCTATGGGAATGAGGCGTGATGCTAGGTATGTATGTATGTACATATATATACTTACCTCAAGGTGTGATTATAGTCACATTGTAAAACTATTAATAAAAAAAACATGTCGATCCAGCTAGTGTAGTGGCGTGGAATAATTATATTTTCTAAATATATCGCTTATTTAATGTTTTATTAAAAAGAAGCTATACCAGAAATTGTAATATTACTATATATATAATTACTCTAATCGATCTAAATCAAATTTAAAATAATATCTCCAATTTATCACCAGAATATAGTTGTCTTTCAGGTTATCAGGTTAGCGTTCTTTCATCTTATACTGGATGTATATTTGTTACATAATAGGTGCAGGTTGACATTGTTTGGACGTCATTGTCCAACCTAACTCAGATTAAGTTTAAGCTATTATTGCTATTTTGATAATATCACGTACAACATTTATATGTTCATTAAGATATTTATGTGATATTTCAGTGGAGAACTGTCGTGGTCCCGTTGCGGCGCCAAGGTTGTTGGTGGTCGAGGGGCCCACAGACTAGCTCTTGCCGGTGTACTCAGTGTGTCGCCTGTCGACTGCCCTTCGGCAGGAGCCCCTCTCGATGCCAATAACATATTCCAAATCGGTGAGTAGAATTTTCTAGAAATACTTTATATTCCAATTATATATGTAGATTTGTACGGCCATGGGTGTCGTTCAGTCGCATCATGAAAGCGATCTTCGATCACTGTTTCTGATTTCCATACAAACAAACTGGGGTCTTTTGGTATCCTCGTTCGGATCATGCGTAATTTTTTTTATACCTATCGCTTCATTAGTAATTTAATATTTGTAGTGCATCGCGAGCGTGTACTGTTCGTTCAAGCAAGCAACTGTGTGGAAAGAGCGGAGTGGCTGCGACTGCTAACTGCACTATGCCGACATTCGCCCGCACCGCCGCACAACGGTTACTACGCCGACTGCAGGTGGACGTGGTATGATTATATATTTTTTATTTTTATATGATAACGTTTTACAAATCGATGCACGCACTGCAAAGCATGTGCCACGATCAGCCTGAATGGAGCGTTTAAGCGAGAACGTGGATAAAGCGTTAGAGAGGCGCGATCAGCCTAAGCGCCTGACTTGTAATGCATCTATATATCTATCTAGCATAATTAGTACTGATGGTGAGTGCAAATGTGTCGAAGAGACTTAAATAAGCCCAGCCGGGAATCGTTCTAGCAAAACGAAAACTCAAACCATTCCACTTCCGAGGCCGTCGAATGCGCCTGGTGCCTCGTTTGAGCTGTGATGTAATGCGAATCAGCAAGTTATTTTTTATTGTAATTGGATTAATTTTTCATTAAAACTCTATGTTTGAAACTTCAATTACGTTTCAAATTCAAGAGATCACCGAAAGATAGAGCATTCATAATAAGACCTAAATTACTTTTTCATTTTTAAGAGCTTAATCTGCCTAATAATATTATTTTAAATTCATCCATGTGCTTTTCTGAAATGGAATACACGAGAAAGCTGACATATCCCGAGGGATTTTTGGGTATGTTGTAGACTACCTAAATGTATTGGAGCAGGTTGGAGAAACTTCTCTAAAAACCCTCTCACTTCTTTATAAAGGCGAGCTTTATCCACCTGGAAAGCGTTATTGGGCTGTAAATGAATATTGAGAGTGTCGCTATTTTCCCAGTTGCGGGCAAACGGAGCCAGATGCGGAGGGGTGTGGGGGTGGTGCGGGCAGTACTGGTGCAGAGGCTCCATTTGGCACCGCTGCGCTGGCGCTGAGGCTGGACCCTGCGCGGGACCTACAGCGGCTGCACGCACTTCTGGTGGCGCACGTGCACAGGCTCGACGAGCGCCTGCACCGGCCACCAGGTTACTTTTTTATTATAATATAACTTTTGCAGCTGTGTATCCACCTGTAAATTCCTCCAAAACAGCTGGAGTGTGTTCAGATGGACTTCTAAATGATTTAGATTGGTAATAATGAATTTCCATATTCAACATTGAATCAAGAAATAAATTTGTGATGACACACGACAATTTAGACGAAACGTTAGTAAATATATAGTTTTATAAATATATGTTTCTACTTTAAACAGTAATATTTAATTACAGATGATACGAGTCTCGAAGAACGCGAGGCGGAGGCAGTAACGTTACGCGCATTACAAAAGATTATGTTTGACCTTGAACACCGCCATTGTATATATAGAAGATCTTTAGCTAGGGAAACAAAATATGGTAGCAAGTGAGTTCACAATTAATATTATACTTTCTACAGAAATAAATGGGAAAGTGGACATAGGTTTTACCTGGTATTGAGTGAATCTTGATCCTTATCTTTATATTATGTCTTATCTATGTATGAAGTCATCTTCTAGACGGCTTTTTGATTAAACAAAATTGAGGCTGGAAAATAACAACATTCAAATTTCTTTATCAATATAGATTTCACGATTCAAATGAACAACCAATGGAAGTGCCATGTGTCATTGATTAAATGGGCTAAGATGTTTATGATCTTTATTGAACCGATGAGACCTTGTTTATGAAGAATGTAAAAGCGTTATAAAGCATATATAGAGTAGTAGCAATGTTTGTATGCATGTTAATGACGATTTTTCAATATTTTATTAGGCAAGCTCCAATCGGAGACGACAACTACCTGCAGTTGGCCGGCGCAGCGGGAAACGTCGATAGCGGCTCGTTTTTCTGGAGGCCTTGGCGAGGGGGTTCCTCCCCCACCATCGATCTCGATGGCAAAACCCTCCCCCTCCAATCATCACACGATATCTGTTCGAGTACGGAATCTCTCAAACTGGCTCGCCAAGGAGACGAGCGATCATCGGGAAAATCCACTAAATCCACCGGCAGCGGTTACCTCACCATGTCGTGCATCAAACACGAACCCTCCGAAGACAGTGACGCTTCCACCGAAAAACCTGCGAGGCCTCCCAAACCCGCCCGACTCTCCCCTTCGAGAGCGCTGACCTCCGCCCCGACAACCCCATTATGCGAATACGTAGACGTAGAACTGAAACCACCGCTCCGTCGGCCCAGGCCGGATACCCTATCATCTCAATTCAAACGACATGAAAACGACATCACAAATAGGTGTAAGGAGTACGAGCTCATGGCCAACTTCATGAGTCATTCCCAGGAGGCGGACGAACCCCCACCGGCCGTACCACCCAGAGGAAATGCTGCTCGAGTACGCCTACAAACCAAACCTAAGGAAATAGACGTCACAAAATCCGATGAACACCCAACGTTCAAACAGGACTCAATATGCTGCTCCACCACAAGCCTTCCCGAAGGAAAGTCCAAGGATCCCGAGAGCAAAATAGACACAGTATCAAATGACGACAGTCTTCTGGATGAGTTGCAAAGAGACACTTACTGTGTTCTAAAAGTATGCGAAGATGAAACACCTGATCTGGATTCCGATGACAAATGCGAAGAACCAGCAGATACGAAGGAGAAGGAGGAATACGGGATGTTTTCCCGGATAAGCCTGCAGCGGAAATCGAACCCGATCAAAACGCAATCGGGATCCATGAAGCCTTTGAAAACCTCCAACTCCACTTCAAACGTTCACGACACCGGGTCACACTCTTCGCGTCCATTCACAGAAAGACTGACGCCATTTTTTCTTAAGAAAAAACCTAAACCAACCGAGGAGCCTCAAACCTCGAAAAATACAAGAAAGGAGGACAACATTATAGGTCGTTTTACGCCTCGTTTTAGCCAGTCCAGGTTGTATGGACGCGGGCAATCGCTCGAACTTGCCCCTAACGAGAATCGAACCAAACGCATCGAACGTTCTGCTACAACTGTCAATATTCCAACGAGGCCTATCAATTCGTCCATAGTGGCCAATCTCAAATTCCTAACGTTGCATAGATACGGTGCCCAGGACGATGTCCAGTGTCACGCCTTCGTCAGGAACACCGAAGAAGAGGGGGGAGCTGGAGGAGAGGGGGACGAGGGAGCCTGGCGACGTACCCGAGGTCCTCTACTTACGGCTACCACTGACATAAGGTTATAAAATATCAAAAAGTCGCTCCATATTTATACGACTTTATTATCGTGTTCATTGTGATCGATTTCTGTAATCTAAAATTTAACTTAGAGATTCCACTTTATAGCTAATCAGAAAACTCTAACTTTAGCGCTTTTCAATGTGGATGACGTCATAAGCTGACGTTTTGTATTGGCGAAGAAAGGCCTTCTCTAAACTAAATTTTGCTAATTTCGGTCTTTCAGGATAATCAGTTTTTAACTTTAGATGATGTCAAAAACGAATAAGATTTTTTTATTTTCAAAAATGATTCTGCTGGGCTGCTCTAAACTAAAATTGACTAATTTTAGACTTAGAGATTCGACAATGTCGCTCTTCAGAAAATCGTCATTTGAAAGAATTCAATTTAACATCAAAATCATAACATTTTTCTGTTTCTAAATATAAGTTTAGTTTAGAGAATGGTATAATTGAATTGCCACTATTGAACAAATTGATATAAACATGTTACAGATATAAAAAAACGAGAACAGGTAGCTCCAAGTTCATGTTATAAGGTAAAAGAACAGGGTATGGAGAATTAAAGAGGAATTACCATATCATTATAGAGTTTTTCGTTAGGAAAAGATGAATATAAAAATGCTAAATTATCGTTCTGAATGGCCACCAATTTTGTTTCTAGTAAAACCTTGAGCGCAAAAGACCGATATTTTTGTAAAAAAAATGTACACCTAATCGTTTTCTGATAAATTTCTTGAAAATGTTTCCGAACTGTTAATTAATAAGCTTATCATCGATGTACTCTCCGAAAGCGCTCATTTTGTATATTACACCGACAGACAGTAGAATTACATAAAAGAGGATTACTTTATATCCCAAAGAGAAAATGAAGAAACCATGAAGCTTAATCGCGTCTTTGTTAACCTTTTCGGCCTTAAGTATCAAAAAATTGCGAGTCATTCGAACGGGGGGTACCAAAAGACCCCAGTGCATTTGTACGAAAATACCTCTTTCCAGTATTGGGCAGATTGTTGGTCATAGTTTTTTTTTTTTTGGCTTCAAACTACTCTAAATATAATTTAATGTTAATGAGTTTCGTTATAAAATAAACTAGTGTTCTTTCTTTAGTAGCACGGTTCTTATATCTATTTCTATGTGATTCCTCTTAACGTCATGTTAATTCTTTATAAGAACGTTCATGATTTTTAATATAATTTGAAGTCTACTTGTTCGAATTTAACTACATTTTCGTCAGTAGCAAGGTCATAAAATCCAGTGTTGTAGAAGTTAATTCTTTATCATCTTAAGTGAAATCTATATGTAAATAGCAGCCTATTGACATTCCGCTGCTAGACATAGGCCTCTTCACTCATAAGAAATAGGGTTTTAGAGCATAAATTTTACGACGATGTGTTTAGTATTGATTCACAACAATTCTTTCCTTAATAGCGTGATCATAATATCTAATACTATATGATTCCTGTTGGATAGTTCTTTATGAGAACTCTCATGCTATGAAACTACCACTCTGGATGCCATTATATTGGTATGCCATAGGGTTTATTATTCTCTCGTCAGTAGATCACTCATAACATCAATTTCTATATAAGTCACGTAGGACAGGGCGTTTGTCTATGGTAAAAGAGCTGCTTTATAAATATAGGGCGTAACTCGACGTGGTGCTGTGCATGGAGATGGTGCGATTGTAAATTATTAAACTATGGTTGTATTTATTGCTATATTTTTCGAACTTATTTTCGTCGACCTGAAGTATGTGCCTCCTCTAGTTCGTAGGTCTATTTTTGGTCTATTACACTAGTCCCTATATACAAGTACTCTGATCGAGCTGATATGTTTCCACCTTTATCTACCGGCTGGCATGTATCGGTGATACTAATAAGTAAGGGTATTTTATCACAGCACCTATGCTGGCTTTAATGATATCAACCAGTGGAATTCATCTCCCCTCTTACCCAGATGGTAAACTGCTGCTATCATTTGTTTATACTGAGCTTATGTGATGATGATAAGGTATGGTATTTTATCACACCACCTATGCTGGTTTCAATAATGACAATAGAGATAGGTGGAAACCAACGCCCCTCTTACCCCAGATGATTACTGTCTAGTATCATCAGTTTATAGCGAGCATAAGTGATGATAATAAGCTAGAGTATTTTATCACAAGACCTCTGCTGGATGATATCAACCAGTAGAGATGGTTGAAAATCAACGCGCCTCTTACCCCAAATGGTTACTGTAATGGTAAGATATGGTATTTTATCACATCTTCTCTGCTGGTTTCAGTGATAGCAAACGGTATAGGTAGAGATAAACTCCCCTTGGAAACTATCTAGTATCATCAGTTTATGGTGAGCATAGGTGATGATGAAAAGTTAGTGTATTTTATATACATCACCTCTGATTGTTCCAATGATATCAACCGGTATAAATAGAAATAAACTCCCCTCTTTTCCCAGATAGTAACTGCTTGGTGTCATCAGTTTATAGTGAACATAGGTGATGATGAAAAGTTAGTGTATTTTATATACATCACCTCTGATTGTTCCAATGATATAAACCGGTGTAAATAGAAATAAACTCCCCTCTTTTTCCCAGATAGTAACTGATTGGTGTCATCAGTTTATAGTGAACATAAATGATGATGATAAGTATATGGTGTATTTTATCACATCACATCTACCTCTGATGGTTCCAGTGACATCAACCGTTATAAATAGAAATAAAATATCCTTTACCCCATATGGTAACAGTCTAGTATCATCGGTTTATACTTAGCTTAGGTGATGATGATAAGTTAGTGTATTTTATCACATCACCTCTGCTGGTCTCAATGATATCAACCGGTAGAGATGGGTGTAAATGATCTCCCCCTCTTACCCCAGATGGTAACTGTCTATGAGGACTAGGGTAAAAGGCCATATTTTGAATGAGTGAACCGAAACTGTTAATCATTGTAGATATGGTAGTGTTAATACTCAAAAGGTGCCAAGTGTCTAAGCCACTTTTCGTGGAACGACTCTCATTCCTCTAGCACAATAATAAATAAAAAAAATATACTTTATGATAATATACTGAATAGATGGCTATATCTTCTGTGATTGGTTTTAAATGTCCAAAATCGAATCTATCCATGTAATATAGGGTACTTTATATACGTGTATATTTTATGTAAATCAATTTAGCATAATGCCATGTGTAGAGAAGAGTACCTTTTGAGCGTTGTATATTATAATATATTACGCACGTAGTGACGAAAGTAATACATTACCTCCCGCGTGATAATTGATAAAGACGCTGGTTGCAATAGCTTACTCTCGTCACGTGATGCGTATTAAATTTTTCATCAGACCAGGATCGAAAGTTCGATGAAAACGTTTATGTTAAATAAAATGTATTCTGATGAATGGAAAGAAGAGTTCAATGAAAATTAAATTATTAAAACATTTTGATGACGAAACAAAACTCATTCACTGCAATATGGCACTTTCATCCCTGAATATAGGGCCGAAAGTACCAACTTTCGATCCAGGTATTATGTAAATGTTATTTAAACTGAATTTTTCTTAAATACACAATTGGGCATGCTCAGAAGGTAAATACAACAGTATCATAGTAATGTGTACATGTGATATAATTGTTCTCTCTTAATTTAGTTTAGGGATTGTATTAAAACAGCATCGCAAGAAGAATTGTGGGACAATGTGTAGCTTAATGGAAAATTTTGCAACAACAAAATGTACTTAAAAAATGTTGAAAATGTAATATTTTGCTTCTCATTCTATTGCGAATTTGTTGAATGTATTGAAAATTCATATTCTAAATGTTTTATAACGGCCTTAGCATTGTAATATGCCTACAATTAGCCCACACGGCCTTTGGGAACACCATACTTAAACTGTGATTGACTATACAAACTCAATTGATATTTAATAGTTATGTTTTCTGTATAATAATATTAATTAATTTTTTATAACGTTACAAAGCACTTTATGTGACAAAAAATTATTATTAATTTGTAGCTATATTTAATTTTAAATTAAAACTATTTAGAGAATGAAAAAATATAATGATGTTAAAAAATTACAATTTTGTCCTATGAAAATAAATGAAGAGAATGTAATTTAATTGTAAGGGAGTTTATGTAATGTACAAATTAATATTTCTTTGAAATATATTATTATGTTATTTATTTCACCTATTTCACTCTGTTAATAAAATTACGTATTAAGTTCAAATTTCACTTTGAGTTTCATTTTGTTATTTTACTAAAGTTCTTCATTTTTGTTAAATGGTTTTCAAATGGGCTAATTGAGCACAGATTATCTCGCCAGTATCACGTATGATGGAGAAGACACGAATGACATTGTTCGGTTTACAAAAACAAAGCAAGATTAATTTTGATCATCTAAATAGTTGAAATATGTTGTTAAACAATAAATTTCAAGACATATTTTAGGACAATTAAATGTAAAAAATTGACAGTAATGTAATAACCCGCTTTTGGATCTAAGTTCGTAACTTGTTCTTTTACCTGTAAAGCAGCAAATACGGAAAACGGATATGTTAGTAATCCTATACTTATACAAAAGAGATAAATTATAACAAAATAATTATTTGATCGATCAAATCACATTAAAGTAACAAAATTTCCTATTTTGTCTATCCGTGTGTTTTTTATGTCTGTTAATGATATGAACTGATTACAATTTTCAAAACCGGTATATACCAATTTTATTTAGGAGTTAAAATAAACGATTTTTCAGATAATACCTAATTCTAGACTTAGTATTTATTTTTTCAATTTTAAAAAATTATAAAAGTATGAATAAGAAATAGAAATTTAATTTACCTTACATTTGTTGACTATGCCACCCAACAAACAAACTATAGTTTAAGACATTTATTTTCCATAAAGATTACAATGTTCACTTACATGGAAACTTAAGGCATTAATTAAAGGGTTAACATCTATGTAAACAATCATTACTACATAAATATATATAAATAAAAAGTAATCGGTTGTTATTCGATTTTTAAATAACATGCTTATATATTTATCGGTTTCTATACCAACCGGTTTGTTGAGGTTTTTATGAAAGCGCGCTAGTACATCACTAGTATCTGTACCAGTAATATAGGTATTAGTTATCCATGATTCTATATTGTAATTTGTATTGGTAGTAGACCTGGGTCGTTTCAGAATTTCAGCATAACGAAACGANTAAGTATTATTGTTTCTTTTCGTTAAATAAAACGATTTCAGCTTACAATATTCTGAATTTATTTCATTGAAACTTGAGACAACGCCGAATATAACAAGATGACGGACTCCGTTAATATGTCACTGGGTATATAATTTATTTTCTTAAACTAAGTTTTTCGCATATAATTATAAATTTAATTATGTGTATTAGACCGTGTTAATACAGATAGTTTCTAAATTAAGTATTTGTTATATAGGATTGTATCGACACAATTTTCATGACGCTTCGGTACCTAAAATAGAACTAACGTATGGTTGGTTAAAGTATGTTAAAACTGCATATACGGATATATCATCTAAGAATTATAGGAAAGAAAAATAATACAGCTTCTCTGTATATTAATAACGTTCTGTTTCAATGGATCAATTCAACCGATGGTCGTCATCTACTGGACATGTCTCCTCTGTTTTCCATAATACGCATTTTGCCATTAGAAACCATCAGCTTCCGGTAACCCCTTCTCAGATCATCTGTCTACCTGGTGAGGGGAGCTACCAATGCTGCGTTTAACGGTACATAGCCGCCAGTACCTTGGGACCCCAACACCCATTTGTTCTTCTAGCCATATGCCTTGCGCATCTAATATAGTCGCATTGAGGAATGTTTCATATAAAAAATTTACATAATTAACAATCTTTTCGTCATTCCTCCATTACCTCAACAGAGGTTGGGAATAGTATGGTTACAGAGAACTAAGGGCCATGACTGAATATATATTCTGTGCCAATGCAGTTCTGTTCAGACCCTATCACATCAATAATGCTGCTGCCTGTTTTTGTTGTGGGACATTCAAGCCAGTAATGAATGTCTATTTATCTATAAGGATGGACGACTCCACTTGCAGAGCTTACAATGAGACACAAAAGGGAGAAACAACAATGAGACACATACAGTGAATTTGATGGATTGGCCAGGACACTAATGAGCCTACTAGGATTGGCCTATCCATAACCAGAAGACTTCAAAGACTCTAACCTAAAGCTTAGGTATTTGAGAATATTTAGGAGAGGCTAAATGATGGAGTGTATACCGAAGATCCCCTAGGTGCAAATAAAATTAAAATACCTATAAGAAGAAGAAAGAATGCCTCATTGGTCTAGTGGTTAGCATGTTTGACTACAGACATGAGGTCCTAGGTTGAAGTCCTGGGTTGGGCCAATTCCAAAATGGATATTGAGTTTTCTATTAAGATTTTCTTAATATTTGCTCGAAGTTGGCAGTGTAATCCATCCCCGTGCCTTGGAGACCACATTAATCTGTCAGTCATGCACCTGACCTGGCCTCTCTCTAGTTGTATTGGATTCCCGTTACATTGGACTATGAGAGTGAAGGAATAGAAAATGCACTTGTGTACTATGCCTGCCAATCCGCAGTGGAGCAGCGTGGTGGTTCTTTGTTCTAAAAACCCTCGAAGTGAGGAGGCCTGTGCCCAGCAGTGGGATATTAATGGGCTGCTACTTACTTTACCTTTTACCTATCAGAATTAAATTAATGATTAATATTAAGTTTCAAAATTGCATGCCATTCTATTGTGTCGATTCAATTGTCCACTCGCATTATGACATACAGTTAAATTATGAAGATACCACAGTCTGTAACAAATTATTTGAACTTATTTCCAGATGACATTATTAAACAAAACCAGCAAAATAGACCAGGTCGTGCTCGTGGGCGAGGTGGTGGAAACATAAGGGGTCGCGGAGGTGGTCGTGGTGGACGCCGTGGCCGTGGTGGTCGAGGGGGTGGAAGCGATCGCGGTCGTTCCCAGTCGAGAGGCAGAGCCACGGTCCAGCAAGATCGTTCCCGTTCACGGTCACGAGGTCCCAGACGTCGCTCACAATCCCGAGGTCGATCGCAGTCCCGAGGCCGTTCCGAATCCAGGACACGACAGCGTTCACAACAAAGACGCTATTCTTACCCTCGTGCCAGATCTGCATCTCAAACCAGATCACAGAGAAGAAGTATGACTCCAAAACAAAGACTTGCAGCTCAAAATGTGTTTACTGATAATACACCACGATATAATGCGAAAAGGGGGAGAGGTAATGTTGAAATTCAGTAAAATGACTTTTTCTTAAATAAATAAGTGTCAAAAAATAGATATGATTGATAATTTGTTGATGACATCACTTTGAGTGGTTAGGGGCTCTTTTAAGTTTAAAAATTATAATATTGAGATGTCATTTATTTGCCAATGTTCTTTCCATAAAAGCTTCTTGAAGCTTAACAATTATTACTAATACTTTTAAATGCAAGTGTGTCCCACTTTCACACCAATACCGCAGCATAATTTGGTACAGAGAGTAAAGCCTGAGAAAGGTTATAGGCTACTTTTTAATGTAGATGCTCACTAAGAATGTGTTTAAGCATACTAATTTCATTTTCAAATTTCCAGGTAAATCAACAAGTATGCAGCTACGTCTTAATTCCAATCAACCTGTACAGGGCAGTATTCATAGTCGTCTTGGGGTGATTACACGAAGAGGTGCAGCAAACAATAGTTTTAAGCCCTTGGCAGTTGCCAAAAGAGGGATTTCTAAACGTGGAAATGTCTTAAGCACTAGAAATAAATTTAGCAATATTGGATTGAGATCTGATCAGATTTTGAAACAACAGCGTCAAAATAAAGTCATTAAATCGCAGACCTTTACAAGGTCTAGGAATAACTCCTTAAGCTCCACTTCCCAATTGACAGTGAGTGTTGCTAATAATTTAGCGAGGAGACGCCGTAACAGCATTGGTAATGCTGGTTATTTAGATAAACGAAGCCTGGCAAGTTTAAACAATGAGTTTACAGGTTATAATATTAGAAGAGGGCCTGGAAGTGCCAAGTCAGTTGGTTCGAATAGGTCAAATGGATCAAATTCTAGTAGGAGATCCAATCAGTCTAGAGGCAGGGGCCGTGGCCGAGGAGGCAATCGTGGGATAGGCAGAAAGTTTGTAAGCAAACAAATATTGAATCCAACGTTGCAAGCAGAGATTGCATCCATTCAGGGCAAAGTTTATGGGGGACCCAAAGAAGCACCGAGTGGTATTAATTTCACACCGACCCCAGCATCAACATTGCAAACGTTACATCAACGATTTGCAACCATATGATATAGGTTTCAATAACAAAATATTTAACGCAGTGCAACTTGTACAAGATTAAACAAAGCCTTATAGAATAACACTTGTTGTTAAGATTTTCATCTAATTTGTTTTTTGATAATAACTCTTTCTTGTTACATAGGTCAAATGTTTGTACTAGTCTTTAAGTATCATTTTTTCATAGTTTGAAAGCTATTTTTATTACTGTAAAGTGAGAATGAAAAGAATTTTTTGTAAAATAACCTTTATTTTTTTAATGCACCCTCCATATCCAGTATTACAATATGTCTGCTCCTTGAATGTTACATTTTATGCATCTTGGGCATCATTATAAGGGAATCTGTAACTGAAATAACTTTTTATTTAATAATTTGTTTACATATAGATATTGTCATCTATTTTAAAAGATAGATAGATTACTCTTTATTGTGCATCTAAAATTTACAATTTCACTCATGCTTATGTTATACAATGAAGTACAATAAGTGGCCTTATTGCTTGCAATGTCTTCCAAGCAACCTTTGGTAGAACAGAAATTATAAGTGTGATATATTGTAGGTGGTATACAATAAATACTACACAAATAAGTATAGTATATACAAACATACATATAGGAAAACAAATGAATTACAAATATTACTATTGAATTTAAAAGAATGACATTATTCTTAATGACATTCTTTTAAATTCAATAGTAATATTTGTTTTTTGTAATGATATGTAATTGAATTTGTTTATTAAAGATAGCAAGGTTAATGTTTGGTTGATATTGTAAATTTAATCTACCCTTGGTTCACTAACTTAAGTATATTTAAAGCTTTTTAGCCTCGTTGTGATTTGAAAGTAGATTAACAGACAGACAAATTCATAAGACTTAATGTGGGATAATAAATGAAGATACAGTCAGAAGTGAAGAAATATCTCTGTAGTATTGGTACAGTATGGGACAAATAATAGGTATGTGCCTTATATACTCATATACATAGCACATATGATTGCACGGCTGATTCCTTGTAAATTATTTCTAGCAACGTTAAGGTTAATAACCATATAAGAAAGAACTTTCATGTCTATTGTTAAAAAACTCACAGTTTTCTCCAAGAATATTGTTTAATATTAAACCATGAAACTTATTAACACTCTCTTCATTGCTGTCCGTTGGTTTTGATCTTTCAAAAGTCCATCCTAGGTGATGTCCACAGAGTGGACATGTACAGATGTGCCATGTGTATCCTGGGAACCATGAATCTGCACCTTGTCTCTACAAAATTATATTAATACTAGCTGACCCAGCATACGTTGTTTTGCCATATAATTACTATTATTGCTATTAAAAATAGGGGTTGGTGATAGAAAGTTGAAAATTTTGGGTTGTATGTATTTTTGTATGTTGTATCACAAGTTTGGGCATGTAGAGAGAATGAATGAAAAGAGACTGCCAAAAAGGATTTATGAGTCAAAGTTGGAAGGGGAAGACCAAGGCGAATGTTCCTAGACCAAATCCAGGACATTTTAAATAAGGCCCAGGTCACGGGTACTGTAAACCAATGTGCTTGTATGAAAGGTTTAATGAGAATGAAAGAAGCGAAGGAGATATGCAAGGATCATGGGAAGTGGAAGGATGTTGTCTTGGCTTACCCCTATGAGAATGAGGGGTGATGTTATGTATGTATCACAAAAAAAACTAAAAAATCAAATTTTGGGTTGGATCACCCTTAACATCTAGAGGTTTGAAAAATAGTAGCAGATTCTCTGACTTACTGAATAGGCATAAAAAATTTCATAAGAATCAGTTGAGCAGTTTCAGAGATTGGGAATAAACATTGTGACACAAGAATATTACATATTAGATTTCATTTGTAATTAATATACATAAGATATGGTAAGTAGCAGCCCATAAACATTTCACAGCTGGGCATAACCTTCTCACTCATAGGAGAGATTGTTTTTAGAGCATAGATCCATGTACATATTCATAGTTAAGTACATATTTCATAATTGTCCATATAAAGATGCATTTTAACAAATTTGGATATACCCCAGCGAAAGGAATAGGTATTTCAATTTCAAGGAACAGTCTTGTTTAAAGTTCGACAACTCCTTACCTCAAAATCTCATACATAATAGTAATAAATAGAAGCAAGGAAGGGCTTAAAAACACACATAGACGTTCTCATTACATACTTGGAATCAAATAACTAGTATTGGATTTTGTCTACTTTGGTGTAATGCTCTAGATGAAATATTTGTACTGCAGAAGAGTGCCAGTCATGCCATTACAATATGGGTTGAAAAAAGCTGTTGATAGATATATACTCTGATAGAATATGGAACTTTTGGAATTCAACCGTTTCTGTACAGCATTTTATTTTTGCATGCTGAAAAATAGATTGCATGTAACCTTTTGGTGTGGTTCATGCATCATCAAACAGAGACAACAATTCAGAAGAGCATATTAAGCCTGTTTTGAATATGCACTAGATCTTAAAACATGCTCTATTCTCTACACTATTCAATCAGAAATGAGGAGAATTAAAGTCACAGACAATGCCCTAACAATTGCAAAGTTGAAGTGGTAATGGACGGGTCACACAGTGCAATGAATGTTGGGATGGTGGTGGTTGGATGGCACAATATTGGCAGATCCCTCTTAAGGTGGATCAAGCACACAAGGTTGCTGATAGCTACTATAACCCTGCAGCGCAAGATCTGGCCTTGTGAGCATCATTACATGAGACATGTCCAGCAGTGCACTTCCACCGGTTGAAGCGACAACAACATAGGAAAATAGTACACGAATTTCTCATTCCTTACCGGTCCGACATTTTGGCAGTTCACCCTTTCAGCTGTTATTATATCAAACTGGATTCCAAAGGGGTTAACTAAAGTTTGTACTGTTACATTTTTTTTTCCAAATAAGTTCTGCTTCTCAATTTTCCTGGCACCTGGACTTTGTTTACTGAATATATAATACGAGTCGCCCACGTCAGCGCCACATTTTCGGCATAAAATATACTCCGCTGGATAAGGAAAAGAAATAACAACCTTGATCTACGACCCAAAGGTAAATTTCCAATATTTTATTCTATTCACCTTGTTCATAATTTTCGAATGTACCGTATTTATCAGCAAATATATACCAATTATTTGAACCCAACAAAAGTATTAAAAAGAGTAAATGTTTAAACATTCCTTACTTATAGGTATAAACCTTTTTTTATTCTATTAAGAAAATACATTAATTATTAGTATATTTGTTTTTTTAAGCACTTGTATATTAGGGCAGCTTAACTGTTTAATGAATATCTTCAGAAATAAATGAAATTCAATCTGCATAAAGAAATTGAAATGCCAAAATAAAAAGTTATTTGACATTTGAGAATAAGATCGTGTCTGTCACTTCAAGATTTGACAAGGTTGACTTTTTTAAAATAAATATTAACAAAATTAAACCTTATCTCCTTACTGTAAAGTACATTTTAAAATAACAGGTATCTATTCTGTGATTCGATATAGTTATTGTCTATAATGTATTATCTGTATAATTGTATTTTAAACTATTTATGACATAACTAATATAATTTTTTTCCACATATATTTAAAATAAAATTCCAACTTAAAAATATTGATTTCATATAACCTAAGTTCCAAACTAAGAGTTACAGACTGAAACAATAATGAGATGTAGCTGTCTTATAAACACAGCTGTTGCACTTGAATACGTCTCGTAACGAAGGCTTCCTCCTCCTCCGCGTGTGTTGTTTTGCAGTTCTTACTTAGCGTCAAATTCTTTGGTCCTTTAGCTATCCAGTTGTGTAATTCAGATGGAGGCGATAGATATGTAGGTACAACACCAAACTGTCTCCTCTCGCCTCTCCGGTGATGCGATTTTAAAGACTTATTCATTTCAAGATCAAATTTCTTGGGTGAAGACCACCTTTATCTTTTAAGAGCATCAAAATATTATTTAGGTGTTAGATCAGCGGAATATACGCAAAAATGCGGTCATATCTAAAGTTGGTTTATGGACGATAATATTACTTGATATCGTCATAACAAAACATTGACTAAAATTTGTTTTTCCATTTTCTCTCTGGTCGCACCTTTCTATCGCTTTTTCAAGCGTGAAAGAAAGCTTGGCTCGGGCAGAACTCTACTTAATAGAAAGAAATAGATCTTTATGGCAATATCATCGCTTTGTTTGGCAAAAGCATGAAATAATAGATGTGACATTAGTGTTGAATATAAGTTTGTAGGAGAAGTCTCTATTTTGCATTCAGCCAGTACAAGGTCTCTTTTCAAATGAGTCAAGGCGTATTGTAGAAACGTATTGTTTAGTTTCAATTTTAGCCATGGTTTACAAATCATTGTAGATAAAAAAAATCTTACCGTACTTGATTAAAGGCACATATTTAAATAACGTTATTATTTTCAAATACTACTGTTAATGTTATTGTATCTTTGATCCTCTCGTTATTTTAAAATGGGCTTTAACTCCACTGATTTTACCTCTCTAGGTAACGTTTCATGTTATTTTTCAAATTTTGTATGGGGTTGGAAATTATTATGTGGGTTTTAATCTTGCTATTTCTACTCAATACGCGTCTCTCATCACGGTTGTCCGCCAACCGTATTCCGACAACCTCTCTGGTAGTGGAATCTCGGTGTAGTGCGAGTGCTCGATTTATCCGATGCTAGAGGTCCCGGGATCGAACTGGATTCCCGGGTAGGGCAAATTTAGAAAACTGAATTTTGTTATTTGTCAGTGTTTGGACTGGTGGGAAGCTTCAGCCTTGGCTAGTACACATCCCAACAGCAAAGAAGTTGCGCCAAGCAAGAGATTGTGTTCCGCTATTCAAAAAATGAATGAAGACTTAAGTAGAATAGCACAGTGGTCAATTAATAACTCCCTAGTACTTAATCCCTCAAAATCAAAATTAATTGTATTTGGTTCTAGCCACCAAAGGAAAAAAAATAACTTTGCTACGTCTAGCGTGGTTATTAACGGCGACATTATTGAGCGTGTGCAGGAAGTACGTAACCTGGGAATAATGTTTGACTCAGATCTAAGATTTGAAAGACATATATCTGAAGTAGCACGTAACTGTTTTTATAGGCTGAAAATTTTATATAAAATTCGTGAATATTTAAGTCAAGACCTCCGCGTTCGCCTAATTGACAGTCTTGTACTCTCAAAATTAAATTATGGCGATGTTGTGTATGGACCTCGTCTTCTAGCCAAGACTAGTAAACTTGTCCAAAGAGTTCAAAATGCATGTTCTCGCTTCTGTTTTGACATCCCCTACAGAAATCATGTTACACCTTATTTAAACATGCACAATGTGCTAAAGATGCGCGCAAGAAGAAAAACTCACTTGGCGAGTTTACTATTTGGCATCATTAAGTCTGGCAATCCATCGTATCTGTACAACAAACTAGAGTGGAAGGAATTTGACAGAGTACATTTAAATTTTCGAAATACTAAAGCACCTCTTAGATTTCCGGTACATTTTTCGGCAGCTTTTAGAGGCAGTTTTAAATATGCTGCTACACGATGTTGGAACAACATTCCCCCACCCATACGAGACTGTGCCACAAAGTATACTTTTAAGCATCACTTGAATCTTTATATGTTAAAAAAACAAAAAGAAGCAGAGAATTATTCTGCAGAATCCTCTATATTGTAGCAGCGAATGTAGACCGAGTTATTTCACTTATTATAATATGAATAATTTATTTATTTTAATTTTATCATTAGTCTATCATATCTTTTCATGAATATCTACTAATTTATCTTCTTTTTTTTTAAATTATTATTATTATTTTTTTTATTTTTATATTATTTTTTCATTGACTACGTTTAGTTTATCATGCCGAGTGAAACAGAATGAAAAATTACGTTTTGTTCTCTTTTTATTTAGACTGGATTAATTTTAGTATACATTTAGTGTTTCTTTATTTTGCCAACTGTTTTGTTTTTTTACTGTTAGTTGCCATTTTTTTTCCTTTTTTTTTCAAATATTTTTACACGCTGTGGCGTCACCGGGGTCACAGCTGAAAATCAGCGTCATGTGTTGTATAACACATGACAATTGCTGAGCTGTGAACCTTTTCCAGGTGGTGTTACAGGCAGTAACGCTGCAAAGCTAGATTAAGAATACTGTTTGTAACACCATTACAGAATAAATGTTTCTTTCTTTCTTTTCTTTCTATGATGTTGTGTAGTAATTATAAGTGGTAAATTAACAGGTTAATACGCTTCCAACTTAAAATGTATCTTCACGTCAACCAAACATTAACCTGTTATAAATTGCTTACCTAATAAAGTTTGCTACATAATATACAACACCCTCGTTAAACTGCATATAGACTACTTGATTTAAATATGGGGCTCAGCAGCCAAAACTAATCTTATAATTACACAGACAGCACAGAATAAACTACTAAAAGTACTATTCCACTATAACTATCTTAAATCGACAGAAAAGATATATAAAGGAACAAAACTAATGAACATAAATAAAAGCTACAAATACTAGACATACATTCTTATTTGAAATATAATGAATAAGTTAGAGATTTAGAAATCGGGAGAACGGTATTAGTTAGGGATTATAGAAGTAATATGAATAAGTGGGTTGAAGTCATTGTTTGTAAAAAGCTAGGTCCAGTTACACATTTACCTAAATTATATAATACAGGTGTTTTATGGAAGAGGCATATAAATCAAATAATTAACAATGATACTAATGTAAATTGTCAATAAAACGAGACAGCTGTAGTTGATGTCATGGATAAGTTTAAAGAGCAAATATGTGAAAATTCTGCAACCAACGAATGTAAAATTGATAATTGTCAAAACTCGAGCGATCAAACTAATGATGATCATTTAACCTTGCCTCTGAATGATAATATTTCGGAATCTAAAATAAGTAAAATTAAAATTCCGCCTCAGCCATTAGTAATAGAGAGGTATGGTAATAAAAAAAACCAGATAGGTTGAATTTATGAGATATGATTCATATGTCTGTATCAGTATAATCTTAACGAAAATTAAGTTGTATGTATAATATAAGTAACGTAAAAGAATTTTGCAAGTATGTCTTAGGTTAGTCAAACACAGAGCAGGTTTAGTTAAATTCGTTAGAGGGGAAGAGTTGTTATCTATCTGTGAACTTTGTAGTTGGTCTGTGACTAGAACCCAATCGCAGCTTCGACGCGGGGGGAGGGGGGATAAACGCCACAATGGGTGGGAAAAAAACCACGTGAATAACAATATTGAATAAAGGATTATTAATTGAATTACCGAAAGAATACCAACTCTACACCCGACGTGAAAGGACATTACAGGAATCATATACAGATATAATAAACCTCACGACTACAAATACATATCCGTCTTTAAAATGTTTAACAAGTGCAAGTAATCGAGAACCAATTATGACAAGAAAAATATTACGTTTGAAAGTGCTCGAATATATAATAAACTTCCCAATGCTATTAAAGAAACAAAAAATATAATAAGTTAAAAAAAAAACCTAACCAATTCTTATTTGTCACATCATTTTACGCAGCATCAATATTTTACACTAATGAACTTGTCTTTGTTTATTACCCGACTTCAAAAAACAGGGGGAGGTTATCAATTCGTCCGTATTTCTTTATTTTAAATGAACGATGGTGTATGTCGTAGGGTTCCATTTTTTTGGTCCAGTTCTGATGATGGCATCCATGAGAAAACTACGTCTTAAAATTGCATTAAGCATGTACGCGACAAATGGGCGAGTAACTCAAGTGACCTTGATTTCGATGATTCGTTTTTTATTGGAAAGTATATACTTCAAGGGTTGTTTGATGATGGTTTGGTTAGGTTTTGATCATGGGATCCATGACAATGTAACGGAACTCTTCAATTCTATATCAATCAATATAATATAAGCTATCCGGATATTAGAGGCATCTACCGTAACGTCGGTGTAATGTCTGTTCACATCGGGTATAGAGTTGTTATTGTTTCGGTAATTCAATTAATTATCCTATATCCAATATTGTTATTCACGTGGTTTATTTCTCACCCATTGTAACGTATATTCCCTCCCCCCCCCCGTGCCGAAGCTGCGATTGGGCAGGGATAGATCTAGTCATAGACTAACTACAAAATTCACAGATACATAACAGTCGGTATGGTCAAATGAATGTCGTACTTTAATATGATGATCAATGGAACCCCTCAACGGCTTACAGTAAGAGTACGGTTTGTGGCAGAATATATACCTTTCTGTATTCAAATGGCAATGAGCTTACGTTTCTTGCTGCATTACAATATGTATAGGATGTATTATGTGTACAGCGGTGGTAGATGAGTGTAGCGGGGGGAACTTTTGCGTATTAGTGGCTCTATTGTCATATAAAAGACAGGTGATAGCGGGGTGGCAAAGTAACCGATCTGAAACGCATGAGGTTGGGGGTTCGATCCTGGCTGTGGCGGTACCAATGTAAATTTCACTTCGCAAAGTGGTTTTCCTTAAACGGTACGGTCATTTGAGTATTACGTTTTTTCGGTGACCATATTCAAATAAATTTGGTAGTGTACTTCTGATTCACTAAAAATTGAAAAATAAATACATTTTTTAACAAAAAAGAATCGCTTATTAAACAAACCATTTCGAACAAATTAATATTCTGTAAAAAGTATGAAATAATTGAGTATTCTTTTTTAGAGTTCTTCGTATTCTTATATTTGGAGTCTGTAGCTGTGTTTTGAATGCAGCTCTTTTTTGTAAAGATTTAGCTTTACTGTATATTAATGACCTTGTGTTTTTACTATTTTTTCACCTCTAAAATCTTTTTTTTCTTTTTTTAAGTTGCAATAACATTATTAACAGAAATATTCTTCCGAAAATGTAGTAGTTTTTATTATGTATTAGCCTTAAGTTTTCATACATACATAGTATCACGTCTCATTCTCATATGGGTAGGCAGAGACAACATCCTTCCCCTTGCCACGATCCTTGCATATCTCCTTCGCTTCTTTCATTCTCATTAAACCTTTCAACCAAGTTCGTCGATTTAGAGTACTCTTGACCTGGCTGTTATTTAAAATGTCCTGGATTTGGTCCAGGAACGTTCGCCTTGGTCTTCCCCTTCCAACTTTCGCATTCACTCTTGACTCATAAATCCTTTTTGTCAGTCTCCTTTCATTCATTCTCTCTACATGCCCNGGGTATTAATTTGCCCAAAACTTGAGACCAGCGGTACACTAGGATGAGCGAGGGTTTAAATTTAGTCCACCAAACAAGCTGAGATAAGAAACACCTCAAGTCCTTGTTTTAAAATGTATGAAACTCAGTATATTTAAACCTTATTTTATAATAAGGCCCATAATGTCAACAAGTCTATCTCAACCATGAATGAATGATATTAATTACAAAAGCACTTGCTAATCTCTGCACATTACTCTTATCTATCAAACACTCATTATTGGGCGTACGACCTCACATTTAAGTGTAAGACTGTTATAAAACAATATTTTTATGACATTTGTCGCAATTAAATGTGCTATGAACCCAAATGGATTATTTTACAAAATGATAATGGAGAGTGTCTACTAAGGATGCGTCATTCGTTCGCTCTTGTCTTCTTTTGCATTTCGGACATGGCATAGATTCATTAAGACATTTTGTATGAAAAACGCTTGAACATTCGTCACATCTGTACGTCGAATTAGTCTCAAAAGGATATAGTATC
The DNA here is from genome assembly GCA_015832385.1 of Elymnias hypermnestra. Taxonomy (NCBI): domain Eukaryota; kingdom Metazoa; phylum Arthropoda; class Insecta; order Lepidoptera; family Nymphalidae; genus Elymnias; species Elymnias hypermnestra. The sequence goes on from JACTOM010000907.1 coordinate 2,863,678, forward strand.
CTAGAATCCTTACATACTTCACAAATAAAACCCTTTTGGCTGCAAAGCCAACAATCCATTACATGAGACTTTGCAAAAGTAACAACCTTCTCCAACTGTAAAGCTAAAGAATTATTCGGTATCTGTGCCAAATCTGATATTGTGTACAAATGAACATGGTCATATAAATATTCCCTTGGCCACACTCGCTTTTGTAACTCTTCAATGACCGGCTCCCTACATGTAAAGATATATGCCCTTAAAAAGTTCAATTGTATTCTCAATTCTTGTAACTGAGCCATATCTGAAACCCCACAATATATTTTTGGGTTGAATTTCTTCATATCTATCCAAGGGTAGTGTTGGAATTCTAATAGGAATGTTGCAGATTTCTTTGATACTGGATATCTTTTAAAATCCCAATTATGAATGACTCTTGCTGGTATGATGAAGACATTTGGATCCATACAAGTCGAACAAAAATATTCACCAGTGTATCCACATACTTTAGCTTTGGATACTGTGCTTCCGAGCAAATCTTGACACCCTTTGCACAGATAATTCTGAAAATCAAGACCTTTCTCACGGGATAATGTGCCCAATTGTTTAATCATTTTTTGCAACTCTTGAGGTGTAAAAGATCCAGTGTTAGAATTTGGGACAACTTCAAAATCGAGGCCTTGCAATGATGGATCTTCTGGTGCTGCTGCTGTTATTTTCATTTCACTAGACATATTATCCTCATTTGTTAACTTTAATTCTTTCTGAATGTCATTCATAATATCCCTTAACTTTTGTGTATGTGAGTATAATTCACCATATGTGTTATCGTCTACTAGGGATGATAGACTTTTCAACTCAGGGGTTTTGATCATACTGCTGCCATGTGAGGAATTTGAGTTAATTGAAGTATTTAATTCATCATTTGACCATCCCTTTCCACATAATGAATTTCCTGTGACAATAACATCAGTCGGGGGAACAAATTCGCTTGAATCAACCGATGATGAATAGGTGTGAACTGCTTCTGGAGATTGAATTGTTGGATTTGCTACTTCATCACTTGTTGAAGCTTCAACTATTTCTAAAGAGTCTGAATCAGAAATGAGTTTTATTCTTTCTATTTTGTTAATTTTTTCTGTTTTCACTCTTTTAGGTTCATTTTTAATTGTCTCATTATTTTTGTTACTTATATCGCTTGAATCTTTTGAAAGTATAAACTTTAAAGCTTCATCTTCGTTCAAAGACAAAGTTCTTCCTAAGCCAGTTATGTTTGATGCATGTGTTGGAGTTGTTGCCAATTTGGGTTTAACTTCATCTGAAAGAGTACTGGCCACATCCAGTCCAGCTGTTATCGGTGCCACCCTCATAGTTGGAACCCAAATACCAGCTTGCATTAGAACCTGTTCGGGCCACTGATTCAACAGACTAGAATTGATAGGCATATTGAACTGGACACAAGTTTCTAATCCTTGTACTAATTTCTGAGCTACTTCCAATATTTCCGAGTCACAAACGAAAGCTGTTCTGTTGTAGAAGGGTTTAACTGCTGAAATATTCTTTAATAACGTTGACATATATGAAGATAGCAAGCATTCATTGAGTGCAATTCTGAGCCAAGCTCTGCACTGTCCAATCTCAGTGTTAATCTGAGGTAATGAGGAAATCTGATCGATATTTTGCCTGTGAGATAACACTAATATCAAAGGCCAGAAACTGGACTGTGGGCGATAGTCTGGATCGCCAGATATAACATTTTTAGCTTTCCTCAAAAACGTGTCTTTTAACCCGTGAAGAAAAACTGCTTCTAACGCCATACATAATGTATTCGTTGAATCTGTGGAGCCGAGAACACTGTGAAAATTCTCTTCGAACTGACTATTGTATTGAATATCTTTTACGCACTCCGACAAGTGATTTATCAGCGCCTCCTTTAAAATTGTGTCGCGACTACGAATAGCGAAGCCTGCTGTTACATTTTTAAAAAACGACATGATTGTAAATTTTAATACTTGTATATCAAATACTCGTGTACATGAAATACTAATTTGTTGAGCACTACATACGTTTTCACGAAAATATTATGGTGACTGGTGTTCAAGGTAAACACAACACAATACGCACAGATTCAATATATAATATATGTAACTTGAACTCGAATGAACATAAGTAAGATTAAAAAGACCACCGATTCGGGCAACAACTAGGTAGTGGTCAGTATCGATATCAACCCCACGGTATACTTGAGCATCTAGAACTTACTTCTTCAGTTTTTCGTCCACAATTACAAAATCAATCATACTTCTAGCATTCCTTTCTTCCCTTGTATACACATGAATCCCCTTATCCTCAAACATAGTGNCCTAACATAATTATCCGCTCATTTGGTTCACATTCGTTCAACGTATCACTAAATCTTTCCCAAAATGTAAGTGACTATTATATTCTTTATGGAAATAAATGTCTTAAGCCATAAATCACATTAAAAAAAGAAGTTGACTGAAGACTGAGAATACCAGGATAATAAATTGGAATATATTTCTCTTAATAAATAAAATTCACGGCACTATTACATTTTGACGTTTTGTTCATGTATGTCATACGCAACACTAGGTGACATATATTATATATTGAATCTGTGCGTATTGTGTTGTGTTTACCTTGAACACCAGTCACCATAATATTTTCGTGAAAACGTATGTAGTGCTCAATAAATTAGTATTTCATGTACACGAGTATTTGATATACAAGTATTAAAATTTACAATCATGTCGTTTTTTAAAAATGTAACAGCAGGCTTCGCTATTCGTAGTCGCGACACAATTTTAAAGGAGGCGCTGATAAATCACTTGTCGGAGTGCGTAAAAGATATTCAATACAATAGTCAGTTCGAAGAGAATTTTCACAGTGTTCTCGGCTCCACAGATTCAACGAATACATTATGTATGGCGTTAGAAGCAGTTTTTCTTCACGGGTTAAAAGACACGTTTTTGAGGAAAGCTAAAAATGTTATATCTGGCGATCCAGACTATCGCCCACAGTCCAGTTTCTGGCCTTTGATATTAGTGTTATCTCACAGGCAAAATATCGATCAGATTTCCTCATTACCTCAGATTAACACTGAGATTGGACAGTGCAGAGCTTGGCTCAGAATTGCACTCAATGAATGCTTGCTATCTTCATATATGTCAACGTTATTAAAGAATATTTCAGCAGTTAAACCCTTCTACAACAGAACAGCTTTCGTTTGTGACTCGGAAATATTGGAAGTAGCTCAGAAATTAGTACAAGGATTAGAAACTTGTGTCCAGTTCAATATGCCTATCAATTCTAGTCTGTTGAATCAGTGGCCCGAACAGGTTCTAATGCAAGCTGGTATTTGGGTTCCAACTATGAGGGTGGCACCGATAACAGCTGGACTGGATGTGGCCAGTACTCTTTCAGATGAAGTTAAACCCAAATTGGCAACAACTCCAACACATGCATCAAACATAACTGGCTTAGGAAGAACTTTGTCTTTGAACGAAGATGAAGCTTTAAAGTTTATACTTTCAAAAGATTCAAGCGATATAAGTAACAAAAATAATGAGACAATTAAAAATGAACCTAAAAGAGTGAAAACAGAAAAAATTAACAAAATAGAAAGAATAAAACTCATTTCTGATTCAGACTCTTTAGAAATAGTTGAAGCTTCAACAAGTGATGAAGTAGCAAATCCAACAATTCAATCTCCAGAAGCAGTTCACACCTATTCATCATCGGTTGATTCAAGCGAATTTGTTCCCCCGACTGATGTTATTGTCACAGGAAATTCATTATGTGGAAAGGGATGGTCAAATGATGAATTAAATACTTCAATTAACTCAAATTCCTCACATGGCAGCAGTATGATCAAAACCCCTGAGTTGAAAAGTCTATCATCCCTAGTAGACGATAACACATATGGTGAATTATACTCACATACACAAAAGTTAAGGGATATTATGAATGACATTCAGAAAGAATTAAAGTTAACAAATGAGGATAATATGTCTAGTGAAATGAAAATAACAGCAGCAGCACCAGAAGATCCATCATTGCAAGGCCTCGATTTTGAAGTTGTCCCAAATTCTAACACTGGATCTTTTACACCTCAAGAGTTGCAAAAAATGATTAAACAATTGGGCACATTATCCCGTGAGAAAGGTCTTGATTTTCAGAATTATCTGTGCAAAGGGTGTCAAGATTTGCTCGGAAGCACAGTATCCAAAGCTAAAGTATGTGGATACACTGGTGAATATTTTTGTTCGACTTGTATGGATCCAAATGTCTTCATCATACCAGCAAGAGTCATTCATAATTGGGATTTTAAAAGATATCCAGTATCAAAGAAATCTGCAACATTCCTATTAGAATTCCAACACTACCCTTGGATAGATATGAAGAAATTCAACCCAAAAATATATTGTGGGGTTTCAGATATGGCTCAGTTACAAGAATTGAGAATACAATTGAACTTTTTAAGGGCATATATCTTTACATGTAGGGAGCCGGTCATTGAAGAGTTACAAAAGCGAGTGTGGCCAAGGGAATATTTATATGACCATGTTCATTTGTACACAATATCAGATTTGGCACAGATACCGAATAATTCTTTAGCTTTACAGTTGGAGAAGGTTGTTACTTTTGCAAAGTCTCATGTAATGGATTGTTGGCTTTGCAGCCAAAAGGGTTTTATTTGTGAAGTATGTAAGGATTCTAGGATACTATATCCTTTTGAGACTAGTTCGACGTACAGATGTGACGAATGTTCAAGCGTTTTTCATACAAAATGTCTTAATGAATCTATGCCATGTCCGAAATGCAAAAGAAGACAAGAGCGAACGAATGACGCATCCTTAGTAGACACTCTCCATTATCATTTTGTAAAATAATCCATTTGGGTTCATAGCACATTTAATTGCGACAAATGTCATAAAAATATTGTTTTATAACAGTCTTACACTTAAATGTGAGGTCGTACGCCCAATAATGAGTGTTTGATAGATAAGAGTAATGTGCAGAGATTAGCAAGTGCTTTTGTAATTAATATCATTCATTCATGGTTGAGATAGACTTGTTGACATTATGGGCCTTATTATAAAATAAGGTTTAAATATACTGAGTTTCATACATTTTAAAACAAGGACTTGAGGTGTTTCTTATCTCAGCTTGTTTGGTGGACTAAATTTAAACCCTCGCTCATCCTAGTGTACCGCTGGTCTCAAGTTTTGGGCAAATTAATACCCTACATAAATTTTGGGTAAATTAATACCTAATAGTCTAAAATTGTATACCTGTGGGCCTCAAGTTTGCAACTCCTTATCTAATAACCAACCTCAAATAAATCCACTGTGACATAAGTGACCTTTAGCCTAGGGGTATTCAACACTGTGGCCCGCTAGTTGGCTTCCCTCGATCTAATAAATTACGACCCTCAATTAATCCATTTCTTGAGAAAGGTATACTTTAGCCCAGGGGTCGTCAAATAGCGGGCCGCGGGTTTTAGTGTTTGGTTACACCAGGCTTAATAAACAACGACCCAGAATAAATCCACTCTGTGATGTATGTGATCTTTAACCCAGGGGTAGTCAACCTCTGACCAGCGGACCGTTGGTTGGTTTATTAGATAATTGTGGCCCACATCAATCCTAACTTTTGTGACCTTCTATAACAAAAGGTTGCCAACCCATGTAGTAATGGATTAATATTTATAATTTAATCATTATGAAAGCCCTGGTCTAAATTTAAATCGCGAAGTAGCCATGGTTTAGACTTTTTATAATAAGGCCCTTTATGTTTCAGAACATTTATAAAGTTATATATAACTATCCTAATAGAATTGTATAAATTTGAATTTTCATAATTAAATGCATGCTTTATTGGTGAAATTAATCTTTTATATGTAAAATTGGTTGCTAAAGTATTCTATTTTCATATTAAAAGTTAAGTGATGGCTGCAAATGCCTGTATACATGAAAAACTTTTAAATTATACTGTTGAAGTATTGTGTAAAACAAATCCTATAGTTTGACATGCTATACAGAGATATTTAAAAGCAAGTTTATAAAAAAATAGATCCCAGAAGGCTTTAATTTTGGATTTATACATAACATTAGGCTTTACTTTTACTTACAGTCTCAATTTTTTTTTGTTATTTAATTCTCTTGTTCTCTATATGTAAAGTGACTATGTTTTTAATTTAAGTTTATTTGGTGCTGTCTTATACTGAACTTTACTTAGTATACTGTGTTTATATACCAGTTTTTATTCACCAAATTCATTCAATATAATTAGCCAAGTGATGCAGCATAATTGACATCATATTTGTGATAGAATTCATAGGCATTTGGCGGGTTTTAGGACTATAAAGAACAGAAGTCACCAACATGGTTTTAGTGGTAATTTATAACATATCTTAAATGTTCCTCTCATCATGATGTAACATGGCTTTTCATATCGATATAAGCCAAGACTGATGACAATAGGTCTCCAAAAAAAATTGAAATAGAATAAATTAAAAATATTGCAATGATGGTGTTAAAAAAGGGACTCGACTAAGGCTTTTGTGGGTTATTCTCAGAACAGAGTAAAGAAACCCTCGTATCTATAGATTTCAAGTGATTCTTTAATATCAGCATCAGTACAGTAAAAGTATACTTATTAAAGATTTTTGGAATTTGAATATTACTGATTAACTTGTATGGCTCTTAATATGTTTTTTCTCATATACACACCATATTGGAAACTATTTGGACGCTTAGATTGTATATTGACACTATAAAGAGAACTCTGGTCTACAATTATAAGCATATATATGTGTCATAGTAAACAAAAAAAATATTAATCTTTTTATTTAATAAAAGCTTTAATTTGAAAGTTTTTATATAGATATTGTATTGTAAACTATGCTCTGTAATAAGTATATTACACAGCTAAAATATTAATAAGCAAACTGCTGATTAGTATAGGCATTCATCGTGGTATTTCTTCAATAAGATCACAATTATATAATCACTAGCTGATATTATAGGAATGGGAGTGAAAGAATTTGATTGATTTAGATAATTTGTTATTAATTAATTTTTATAGATTGTAGCATTAATAATAATTTCCCCCGCAAACAATATATATACAAGGTTTATCGGAATGGGTGTATAAAGTAAGAAAGGGCAGAATATATTCCAAAAATGCTTCCTAGAAAAAATATTAACATACCACAAAGCATTACTTTATTGTCCCATAAAATTTTTTATGACAAAAAACTATTAAAAAATAAAAAATAAAATTAAAAAATATTAACAACTATTGTCGCTTTAAATCATATTAGTGACTGTAGATAGTTGTTTAACATAGATGACGCTAGTAGTGTGACAATCACGAGTGAACGATAGTATGTAGAAAGTATGTGCTATTTTCTTATGTAATAGTAGGATTATGTGAATTGGTGAATAAAAATGAGTTAGTTTTTTTTTTTTAAATAAAATTTTGTTAAAGCTAAAGTTTTAAAAATATTGTATTGAGTTCCAAATACTATTATATAAGTATATGAGAAATACAATTTTATATATAAATATATTTTCTATATTTATTTTCAATATGTCGATGTCAGACATTGCAATATATTGTGACATTTCATTCGAATCGTGCAATTATATATAAATTAATAATAATGATCTCTTGTAGAATGAAATATATTATTTTAAAATGGCTTGTTTTTTTATTGTTTCAATACATTTTAATACTTATAAACTAATTGTAATACTTAATTATCTAGTTCTTTAGTCTCGCTAATACTCTAGAGCTGGACTGATTTGGCTAATTTGGTTTTGGATTATCTGTGCAAGTCCAGGGAAGACTTAAAATGAGAGTGAATATTAAAACAATGGAATATAGTAAAAACAACAATTTCGCTATCCCATAGGAGTGATTCTTATATATCAAACAATTGATGTTCATCCCGTTGTTTAGATATCAATTAAATTTAAAACTTGTTCAGAAATCAAATTAAATTTAAGAGGTTTTTTCTTTGTTTTGAATGTGAGATATTTGACGTTTGTCCCGTTGTTCAGAAATTTAAAAGAATAATTTTGTTTTTTTTTTTTTTTGTCATTTGACTTTGACAACCGACAATTTTTGACGAACTATAATATTTGATGGAATTTGGCGCGAATCTAGTCGTAAAAATTGCACATTTTTATAAATAACGAAATTCTTTTTTTAAATTTTCTTTTTGTTCCGATTAAATTTTGACCACATTTTTTACTAAAGTTGAAACATTCTTCAATTATCATTGGACTTTTTTATTTGTTGATTATGAGACGGTACGAAGTTAGGCAATGATTGGTCTAATGTTGCTATAACAAAAAAAAAATACCAGTTACAATCAGTAAATTTGTAAACACCATAATATTACTATTTCACGCTAATATTCTAGGAGGAGGTGGTACTTCGCTAGTTAAGCCATATAAGCTGTACTGACTTGACCACTGTTATATATAATCACCTAGTCCTATTCAAATTTAATATATCACTAAGAAACGTATCAGCATTTGGCTTCTTATTATGTTTGGTTTTGGTTGATTTTGTGTTGTTATAATGTGGTTCATCTAACGTATAGTCTTGGAAACATTGGTCCAGGAGTTTATCCGGCTCATCTTGCTTACTCTTGGTCTTCTTTTTGGCTTGATAGCTCAAAGAGTCCTTATCGAAGTCCAAAGGCACTATACCCAAATCACCGCTGTACCTGTTCTTAGCCACTTGCAAGTACTTCTTCCCACGGACCGCTGTCAAACGTTTATCCTGTAAGATTAAAATGGTAAGGTAATTTAACTAGCAGCCTACTAACGTCCCACTGCTGGGCATGTCCTTCCTCATTCATATGAGACAGGGTTTTAGGAGTATAGTCATGGAAGAAAGAGTGTTTAGAGCATATCTATAAGAGAGGGTTTTCAAAGTTTAGACATAGAAGTGAGGGTTTTTATGGCATAGTCATGGGAGAGAGTTTTTTTAAAGTATGGTCATTGGAAAGAGGATTTTAGAGCTTATTACCTGAATTATAAGAACATTGTCTGCTTCTTGCGATGCTTTAGCGCTGCCAAATATTGAACTCGTTGAGAGATCTTCTGTCTCGCGTTCCTATAAAAACATTTAGTTTTGTATACTTATACAATATTCTTTTGTACCAAACCAGGGAGAACAAATTTATAATTAAGAAAAGAATAATAAATTATATCTTATGGATCTAGCTAGACCTTTACGNCCCCCCCCCCCCTCCACACACCGTTGATCAGAAACTGATTCTTGTAAGAAATAAGAAAATTACTATTTTTGACGATAAAAGAGCTGTAAAACCCCCACATTTTTTATATTAATTTGAATCCTTGGTGTTTACCTTCCTTGGATGCATCACCAATGTGACGTGGCAGTGTCTTGCTGTGGCGAAGGTGCGAAAGGCTGATATAACAGCATCTTGTCTCATATACCTATCTCCCTCCCGTTCCTCACTCAGACCCAGCATGAACTGCACGTTGTCAACAACTACGTGGGCTATGTCGTACATATACCGAGCGTGCTCTACCGCCTGTAATGATAATAATGATAATGATATTGATGACTTGGTTCGGAAGAAATCATTATCCTAACAAAAAAATTAAATAACCTATAGTTGCTGACAGAACTACCAAACCACTCGACGTTGTCCTACCTCCTACTCGACACATCGGCACGTGCGTTCTAGGTGGAAGAATTGTATAAGAGAGCCTCGTAATTTCGAACCACAGATACATTTGCTTTAGACTCCCGATCGGAGTGGATCCTACAAATAAGCGCGAATTGTGAACTCTGTAGACCCAAGCCGGAACATTGTCGATAGGAAACCCTCAAGAAACCCCGAACCCCTAAGAACCTTATATAGTCCATTGATCTCGGAGAAATTTGTCTGATCCTTGAATCCCTACTAACAGATTTATCTTACTACTTATCTTATAATACGAGAAATAGAAACAATCTTGTGACATCCTTTTTTAGCAAACGATAAGTCCAGTGGACTGAACATATGTTTATTTAATATATCACACATAATATAAAAGCAGTCAATAACTACACATATATTATTGAATATGAGCCAATCATAGACATACATTAAGTTGCAGTTTTTGTAAGAAATAATTATTTTGTAGTTAATTTTTCCCTATGATTGAGCATATAAGAGTTTGCTTCTGTGAAAAGACCCGCCTTTACGCAATCATAAAATATTATTTAAGAATGTATATTTTTGTATTGTACTTTAATTTAAACAAAAATTACCAAGTTGATAATATCTAAAACAAAAGTGTTTTTCAATTTAAATAATGAGGAAACCGATAGAAAATTATTGCTATAAATTTTGAGTAATATTTAACATTTTTGTGTAATACAAACGCGTATTTTATCATTGTTTACTTTAAATAAAGTGTTGAAATAATAAAATGGAATTCTTAAAATCGATTTTCGATATTTAGAGAATGGTTCATATAAAAATAATCGATAAACAAAAAAATCGATATTTATATATGCTTGTGGTCAAATCGATATAGTTTCATTCCCTATTACTCTTTAATCGGTAATCCACTCCTTTAATAAAACCTGTAGGTTTAATAATATATATTTTATCTACTTGAATAATAATAATTAATGTTACCTCCATAACGACTTTGATGGGTTGTTGTCCATGAAACGCTAGGTAGTAAACAGGGAGCTTTTGAAACTCGTCAGCAAACTTTGGGAAGTTTTGAAGGTTCTGCTCAAGTGGAACACCAGCGTGCTGCTGCAGCATAGTTCTAGCCAATCGAAAGTTCTGGATTTCGAAGCTCCCCCACAAAGTTGTCACCTTCGAGAAAATTAAATCTAAGCCAGGAAAGTTCTACTACAGTGGTATTCAGTCTCTGACAGTAATAGTACAAAATCGCTCAAAGGGAGTGTTATGGGTCTAGCATACTATCTAGGGATATCGGACGAAAATATCGAGTTAAATAATTAAACGTGTTTTTAGTCAATATTAAAACAACCTAAGCCTCAAACGAATTAGCATAAAAAACGCTGCACAAACTGTTGCAAAATTTTAAAGAAGTTTTGCTTCAACAATAATACAAACGTAAGTCAGGACAACATCACCAGTTACCCATCACATGAGATCATGGTCATATCGAAATTATTGAAATCATGATAAGTACTTGCCCCTTGTTGTGCGAGGTCTAGTGACATCTCAGCACAAAGAGTAGTCTTGCCACAACCTGTAGGACCCGTTAGTACTGTTAACTCCCCCCGTCTATGGCCGCCTAAAAGGCGAGTTAGACCAGGAAATCGACGCCATTTTATGCCACGAACCTAGAACAGTTTATAGTAAGACTAAAAAAAAAGAAAAAAAAATAAAAGTGTGTGCGTACAAAGCACACATATCAGAAGTGAAACTTTTTTATTCATTTTTTTTATTAAAAGCAAACTAACTGGGAAATCATTGTATCATTTGAAAGAATACTTAGAAGACAAAAAAGCGTGGGAGTGAATGAAGCTCTATATGTATATAGATATAGAAAAAATATATATTGTAATGATGATGACAAAAAAAAACGTACCCCCGACTGAGTTTGTTGTGGGCTCTTCTCAGATCAGGATGCAAAGGAACCCTCGTAACTTTAGATTGTAAGTCGTTCTTTCATGTTGTCATCAGTCATTCATTTAAATAATATATAGAAAAAACGATATTTGACGATTCAAAAGTGCTGTAATCGTCATCGTCGCTTCAACCGATAGACGTCCACTACTGGACATAGGTCTCACGAAATGATGCCCACAAGGCCCGATCTTGCGCCGCCTGACTCCAGCGGCTACCGGCGACCCTCTTTATGTCATCGGTCCACCTTGTGGGGGGTCTACCTACACTGTGCCGCCCGGTGCGGGGTCGCCACTCCAGCACCTTCGGGCCCCGACGTCTATCGGTCCGTCGGACTATGTGCCCCACCCATTGCCACTTCAGGTTCGCGATTCGAACGGCTATGTGGGTGACTTTAGTTCTGTTACGGATCTCCTTATTTCTGATTTGATCACGTAGAGAAACTCCAAGCATGGCCCTTCCCATCGCACGCTGATTGATTCTGAACTTTCGTATAAGGCCCATAGTCAGCGACCACGTTTCGGAGCCGTAGGTCATCACTGGCAACACGCACTGTTCGAANTTTCGGAGCCGTAGGTCATCATTGGCAACACGCACTGTTCGAAGAGCTTTGTCTTCAGGCACTGAGGGGTATTGGACGAAAAGAGATGTTTAAGGCCTACTTGAATAAAGATATTTTGACTTTGACTTTGGCAAACTAATTTTTATATGAATCTAAAACTTTATATTTCCGGAAAAAGGAAGTGTCTCAAATAACGAATTGTAAATGTAAATTCCATGTGCTTTAGGTCAATATTAGAAATTATTAATTAAATTTTGTGTTTTATGATAAATAGTATATATCGGGGCAATTACATCAACATTAATTACAAGCATTCCCTTAATCATTTTCTTGATGTTAAAATCATTATTTATTGTATCTACCTTCACTTCTATAAGCAAGTTTCCCACTCTTAGACTATAAAACTGAGTGTTTATTGTTTCTCGAGACATTCCGACGCGAGTAGTCGAACGGAGCGGAGCTCCATACTATTGTTATTATTATGTGGTTCAATTACATGTAATAAAGTGATTCATTAAAAGCAAACGAGTTATTATTTATCGTTAGTATAGAGAATTATTATAATTATTAAGAGATTGATTGACTTCAGCATTGCTGACTTTATTATGCTGAAAAACCAATAATCCGCCTGCCCATTTCGAAATATACTAAATGACGAGTGGCAAGTTAAAAATCCACACGTTATTTGTAAATATTAAAACTACCTAAAAGGAATTGGCCTAAAAAACGCTGCACATCTTCGTGACGCTAAAAGTTTCTCTTCAGAAAGATTTACGTCACTAAGCAAAACAAAAATATTCTCTATATTCCAGTTCTAGTTCTAAACCTCTGATAAAGTAAGAAATAAAATCAAAGCTGTGAGGTGGTAGCTGAAAAAGATTTTTTACCATCGCACAATTTACGACTAATAACGTCATTAAAAAACATTGTTGAAAAATAGTTTGCAATAAACAATAGAATTAGGCTGACCGCGCCTCTAAATTGCTTGTTTCGTGCTCTCGCTGGTGTGCTCGGCTCAGGGGGAACGTGACAATGAGTCCAAATATAAGAATACGAAGAAGTTAAGAATACGTAATTATCTTTTACTTTTTAGAACATATTAATATGTATATTTGTAACAGTTGGTTTTACCACCACACCCGTGATCGAACACGCAACCTTATATGTTACAGGTCGGTTATTTAGCTATCACCAGTCTTTTATATGGTAATCGAGCACATCACTAAGACTCAAGTTTCCCTACCTCCCCCCCCCCCCGACATTCGGTTACCACAGCTTCACACATAATACACCTTAAAATTATTACTATGCAGCAACAAACGTAAGCGCATTGCCATTTGATTACAGATAGTTATATATTCCGCCACAAACCGCACCCTTACTGTAAGCCGTTGAGGAGTTCCATTGATCATATTTAATCTAAAAAAGATTCTACCCAGCATCGTTTATTTGCTCATAAGGATTGAGGAGTTCCATTACTTTGTCAGGGATCTCATAATTAATACCTAGCCAAACTATCATGGTTGCTTGTGGTAGGGTACTACAAGCTCCAGATATAAAAAAGAATCACCAAGTCGAATGATATGGGGTAACAATAAAAAAAATACAGAATTGTTAACCTCCCCCTTTTTTGAAGTAGGTTAAAAATTACACTATATTTATATTTAATTTAAATTTGGTAACAACGAAAAATACAATGCTTTGTGTCCTGAGTTTGGGTGTATATAGTGTATCTTTGAATCTTGTAGTTGTGTGAAAAGTGTGTCTGTGTTTTTTTTAAACATAAGTTATTTGTAATAATGTACACATTATAAAAAGTTTGACATTACCTTATCAATATTGGTTAGTTCTGAATATACTTCATCTCTTAGGGCTGCAAAAGTTGTAATGGATCTATGTGCAGCCGGCTTTGCTTCTGATACTAAATTTTTCAATGACAGATTAGCATTTGCTGCTTCGGTTGCGCTCACCAATCCATCTGTAGGCCTAAGTAAAGTGTCTAATTTATTTATGTTTTAAGACATACAGTTTGTTGACTTCACATTTGAGAGGAGAGGAGAGGAGATTTGAGATGGAGAGAGGTGCGGAGAAGAGAGTATAAAAGAGGTGTACTTATTTAAAAGGGTATTGTGTGTTTACTAATCAAGTGATATATTATTGTAATAAAATGCACATCAAAAGTTTATTTAAATTGAAAGCATATTATAATTTTCTTACTACATTAAAAGGTTGATTTTTTTTTAAACAGAAGGTTTTTAAGTGGGCAGGGACGACTAGATTTTAAACTATTGGTAAAAATTTCTCAAGAGCGGCGAGATTTTAAAATTAAAACTGCCATTGATCACAAACATTATTTCATTAATGAATATAAAACCACTAGTTGAAGACCACTAATTTGTTGAAAATTGAAAACATTCCATAGCACAAATTTGATAAAACATAAAACACCCATATAGTATGGTTGACCAAACAAAAACATCCTTACATTACACACCCTCATAATATGGTTGACCAAACAATAAAGACCCTTACATTACAATTCTCAAAACAAAAACATCCTTACAATACAGTTGACAAAACAAAAACATCCTTGCAATACAGTTGACAAAACAAAAAACATCCTCACAATACAGTTGACAAAACAAAAACATCCTTACATTACAGTTGACAAAACAAAAAGCGCCCTTACAGTACAGTTGACAGAACAAAAAGATTTAAGCTCATAACTCATATATAGGTGACTTAAACATTTTTAAGGATATTTCTACCACCATGATGCGTCAACATCAACTTTGGCTCTAGATTTTCTTTTTTCATACTAAAAAAATAAAAACAATTACCTTACAAACCGACATCTTTCTTCTCCCAATTTTTCAGCGACTGCTCTCATGTTGTCCCAATCACCCCAAAGGCACAATTTCTGATACCCTTCAAGGGTTGGTAATAGTACTGGTGGAAGACTGCAGTTATTTAGCCAAATATATGTACCTGCAAATATATGACACAAGCAAATGAAAATCAAGTAATCATTGTAGATTAATAAAATAAGTACTTTCTTTTATGGTTTATAAAAACTATAAAGATGTTCAGCATTATTCACAATGAATTAAAGTAGTTGAATCAGTTTCATAAAAAGGCCAATAGTTTTTAAATGGTTTGAGATTCTGAACTAACTCACTTATTACAAGATATTCAACACTATTTGCGATTTCATTAGATAGGCAATAATTTGAAAACAGTTTCAGAATAAAAACTAAATAAACTCATTCATTACCAGTTTTGAACTCATAATATTTTTTAAGTACAATGACATTGTAAACATTTTCCGTCAAGTTACTATGAGGTATGAGGCTAATCACCTTCCCTGTCTTCATATATCAGCAGGTTAAAGTGACAACTTACCAAGAATTTTACTTGCTGCCAAATGTAGTACATCCTGTATACTAGGAACAAGTATAGCTTGGTCATTTCTATTCACTTTTGCTGCTCTGCAATAAAATAAGCCGGCTGTATAGAAGCCATAGTTTTCTATCTCCTCTTCTCTTCCTGCTTGTAGCTTCCGATAGCCCACTACATGGTCTAGAGAATTTTTCAATGGAAAATACAGAACTGTGTGGTCCATCGATACTCTCATTTCTGATAATACTTTGCTTGCTTCATGGTGATACTAAAAAAAGTAATCTATATCATATAAATCAAAAAAACTGTCTAGCAACATCCATTATAGAATTTAACATCATCCGAGTAAGCACCTCACTTCATTTCAATTATCAAGGCAACAAAGAGATAACAACAGTATGATATTGGATTAGGTCAAGGGTCAGCATCTTTTTGAGTCAGGCAACTTTTTAAAGACCAACAAAAAAATTTCTTTGAATGTGGATGACAGTGAGAATGGCTAGTACATTCATGGACCATTTTTTTATATATTGATTATGGAAACTTCCACTTATTTGTGTCACACATACTATAATATAAGAAAAACTAGCTATTCCCACTGATATCACATAATTTCCCATACTCTGGGGTTATGTGGTAAAACTATAATTAGTGACTGTCTATGTCACTAGATTATAATACTAAGAAGGAATCACTGTTAAATTTTAACTCGATCCATAATACTTTTTAAATATCTTGGGATGACTGAATCAGAGGTTAGTGGTTAAAAACCATCTTCATTTATAGCCTTTTTAATGCAACTAGTTTGGACCACATAGGTTGGGCACTTTATCGATTATAGATTATGGTCTATAATGGATTAATATTAAATAATGGCAAAGTATCATCAGCATACAAAACTATCTCATGATTGCCCTGAAAAACTATGGAAGTTTGTTACTATAAATAAGGAATAGAAATGACCCTAATAAGGAACCATGTGGGACTCCCAGTTTCAACACAGATGCAGCAGAAAGATTTCCAAATACATAGAACTTTACCTTCTATTGGCTAAATAGGAACTCATCAGGCTTAATGCTGTGTCTGTAATGCAATAGAGTTGTAAATTCCTTATCAGAGTTTCATATTGGACACAATCAAATGCCTTAGACAAATCATAAGAAATGCTAAGCATATCTCATGATTCCTCCCTGGCTTAGCAGATGTTGAGTAATAACTGTATGCTAGCATCATTGTTCGAGTGACCTCACATAAACCCAAATTTCTTAATGTGCAATCACTTATAATTTTTGAAAAGTTGGGGCAGCAGTATATAACATTTGTGTTTAATCTGTATTAATTATAAGATAATTTCAGCTTTGCCAAAATTCTGTAAGAGGTTTTAAATGATAAATAATAACATAAGAAAAAATGTTGACATATATAAAAAAACCTCCATTTACATAATGTAAAATGTTTGTTTTATAAACTATTAAAGCATTTTGTAAATTTTTTGTACTCACAGGAAATTCAAACAAACGAAAAAGCTCCAGTAAGTCTGTTTCAGATAAATTATTAATTGATTTTGTTTCTTCCAGAAGCTTTTGCCACACTGTTTGGAATTTTTGTACTTCTTGATGAATGTTATCTATATATTCTTTTATACTACCCTCAAGTTTAGATTTCTTAAGTAATCGTTCAAGTATATTCCAGTCTCCATGTGTATTACACTTTGGGCATATAAAATATCCTGAAATGGTTATGCTTATATAACAAGATTCTAAACTGTTACATAGTTATAGAATATTTTGATTTTTCCTTAGTAAATTATAAGAGATATCCAAGTATCTATTGAGTCATCACAATATCTCTGGCACCATAAGGCATAGAGACTTGAAATTTGGAAGGAATATTTCATTTCCTGTGTATGCTACTTCTTATTTGCAAAACTATTTGCCCAAATTAATAAAAATGCTGTCGCTGGTTCAGCTAGTTCGTAATAAATGTGTTGTATTCAAGGAGGCTGGTACAGCACATTTATATTGTTACAGTCACATTATCTCATATTATTTCGAATGTTCTACTTGTATTATTGAATATTAAAAAAAATAAAGTTACAAGTATTGCTTAGCAACCAATTTTAAGATGAATTCACAACAACACATAGTTGAGGATCTTTGCTTTAATTTAATTATGAAAAATAATATTATAATTTAAAGGATTACTTAAGATGCTGAAATTATTGTAATTTATATAAATGAAATTTAAGTCCTATTGTATTCACCTGAAGCTTACCATCAGTCCAGACCCAGACAAATTAGAAAATGCAATTTGCTGAATTCACTCTACCTTTGATTCACTCTGAAATCCTTGCTAACAATAAGTCAAAATAATATATATTAATCGCAAAGTATAGCAAAGAACATAAGCAGGGAGACATTTAATTTCATAAAGGTAAGGTAATATATAATTTTACAACAGCTTCACGTATTGAAACTCATGGAAAAACAAGCTTACAAGTTAGTCAGAACTTGTCTCTGTTAACTCAATTGTATTAATATGTTAAGTATTTTCAAATAAAATGACAAACAAAATAAAATTCCATTTAAAAAGAAAAGCAAATTGTACCACCTCATAAATGTATTATTTCTGTAATCCAAAGAAATATAATGGAAAAAAACGGTACTGATGACTTTAATACATAAAACAGTTTATTATAGCCATGCCAGTGAGGCTGTCGATCAAAAGTACTTTTAATATAATAAACCCATTTGATTAACTTACCAGTTGCTTTGTTAACAAAAAGTTTATTTTCACTTCTTTTTTGTTCGTTCTTCTCCTCAGAACATATGGTACATTTTGTTGTAACAGATGTAAATCCATCTTGAACAGCAAATCCTTTTTGTCTTAATAATTTACGAACATCGGCAGATATTACTTTCGGAATATCAACATTACCAATAGTTTTCAAACTTTTCACATCAATAACTGTATTCGTAGGTAACTTTAACACAAGGAATCTTTTTATCCTTGCCAAATAAGCCATTTCATTTGTTTATTTTGTGAAATTAATGACCAAAGCATTATAAAAATATAAAAATAACCTCAAAATTAGTTTGTTTACATCGTTTTTCAAATTTCAGGACCAGAAATGTCAATTGTTCATTACTCTGTATGTTAGGCAAGGGCAATAATATCGACATTTTTGTGAAAGCAATCGACAGATATTGTCGATAAATTTGCAATACGAAGTTAATTTTATTAAAATTTTATTTTAAACATCTTAACATGGTTGTACCATATCAAAAAAAGAGTGTCTGTTTTATGTATACATTTGGCAAATATGGGGTTTTATTAATTTGTGTTATTTTTGATAGCCAACAGCAGGTATATAGTAAACATTTAATTTATGAATAAAAAGAACTAAAATACATATGTTTCACTAAAAAACTTTGTAAAAATTATCCATTATGTTTTTTCAATTTTGTAATATTTTGCGTAGATTTTCAGTAATCGCGCGCCTGATTGGTAATAATGATATAAACATACTCTGTAACTAATAAGATGTACTCTGTGGTAGTAGTTCTTCAATAACTCCTAATCTTCATTATATGTCCCAAACTTTTCTACTCTCACGATTTTCTTCTATCATATATGATAACTAATATCAAATTATGGGAATTTTTTTATCATTGAGAAGTTCGGGCTTGGCGGCAATCTCATCTGACGGCAAGATACAGTCTAAGAAAATGTGCACAAATCTAATGAGAGATCATTTACCCTTAATGAACTTATAGTAGGAATTGAAAGAAGACAGCTAATAGAAATTATTATGAAAAAAATACAGCACATTGATCTTAATAATTTTATTCACATTACATCAGTATGTACAAATATTAAATTATAAATGTACTTTATAAAATTATCATAAATCCTGTATAAATAAACTTAGTTAAAAAAACATTATAGATGTCCTATATTAAAATTACTTAATTTATTATAAAAATACGTATGAATATTCTACTAAACACTAATATGACCTCAGAATATGCATTAAGTTGGACTTATTGAAGCTGCGAGGGCAAGAATGACGTAATTGAAAAAAAAAGTGTTATTTATAACATTGATTTCTGGTACTCACGTATTAACGCCACCGCAGGTACTGTCATGACGGTTTTTAAGGTTAGGTTGGTTTATTTTAGCATTTTTTGTCAGAAATTTAAATTTATAAGCTAGCCTTTAAAATCGTAATTTTTTTAATTATGTTAGAATAGATTTTTTAGGTTTTTTTTTGTTCCTGTGAAAAAAAAACTAACCTAACCTTAAAAGTCGTCATGTCTATACCCTGCAGTGGCGTTAATACTAAAGTATCCAATTTTTTTTACATCAAAACTGTGGAAACAACAATTTTTAATTCCCTTGAGATTCTAACTGAAATGTCTTTTTTAATAATTGTTTTTTTTTATCACCAATTTTATATTCAAGACATTCTTGTACACGCGACTTCAATTGAAGCCCGTGATGTTAATTTGTCAATTCAATTGAAATTTGTACAGCCTCTTTGAAGTCGAAACCAATACTTCAATATAACTAACAACTAGTAAAGCGATGATACAGTAATTATTAGAACATCCACATGAGAATGGTCTATAAATGGGCTTTTGTAAATATGTTACTAGCTGAGCCGGCGAACTTCGTACCGTCTCAGAATCAACAAATTAAAAAGCTGA
The DNA here is from genome assembly GCA_015832385.1 of Elymnias hypermnestra. NCBI lineage: Eukaryota > Metazoa > Arthropoda > Insecta > Lepidoptera > Nymphalidae > Elymnias > Elymnias hypermnestra. Next base: position 2,883,998 of record JACTOM010000907.1, read on the forward strand.
ATGATAATTTCAGAATGCTTCAACTTTAGTATAAAATGCGGTCAAAAATTAACCGGAACAACAGAATTCGTAATAAATATTATGGTTGCGATCAGAAATTGATAGTTGTCAATGTCAAATATGAATGAAAAAAAAAATTAAGCTTTTAAAATTATTTTGATTTCTAAACGACGTGACAAACATCAAATGTTTGACAGGAAGGTGTGATTCTAAGGGAAAGCGAAATTATTTTTTTTTACTATATTTCAAGCGTTTTTTTATTTTTATCCGCCTTTGAAGCATTCTTTGGACTTTTATAAATTATTAAAAAAAGCAAAATTAGCTAGTTAACGAACAGACATTGATTTTTATATGTATAGATTACCTGTGTCCTTAGACGTCGCTCGCGTAGTTCCCGAGCCCGTGGGAATAAAAGTACTTAGTGACCATCTCCGTTACGAATATTTTTGAACTCGCGATAAATGAGTTCAGTAGTCTAAAATCATCTTATTATTTTTATGCCCACTTTTGAGCCAAATCGATGACATTAAAATCTAAAATGGACATTTTGGTGTCATATATATACAGATTATCAAAATTCGATATCAATTAATAATAACAAAATAAAACTGATATTCGGGTGTAATACGGCAACCGAAAACGGTTGATTTTATAGATTTAAAACATAAATGGTATAGCCATGACTTTTATTATGTATTAAATAAAGCTTAATCATCACGCTCGGCTATGTAACGCATATTCGTGCAAGCTCCTTTCTTGTCGACTAAGCGATAGAGTTATAGTCAACGCGTTACTGCTATATTTTAATTCATAATTCAATATATGACAATAATTTATATATAATTATACTGTAAATTTTATTATATAAAATAAAATGAATACTTGTATTATTGACCTCGGTTTTAAGAAGTTTTCTTGTCATTTACTCAGAAATTTACTAAAAATCGGGACTGTCCCACAAAATCCACATTTATACAGTCAATACCGAGTATAACGACATATCGGTTTTTGACGATTCAAAAGTGCTGTTATATGCCTACTTGAATAAAGATATTTTGATTTGATTTGATTTGATAACTAACAAATGGACACCTCCAGGCATGAATATCTATATAAATTAATAAGTAAACATACCGTCTACAACGACATCAGATACAGCGACATATCGCTTTAAAACAAGGAAGCTTTATCGACATTCATCGGCTATAACGAACAATCGTTTACTTGTTGCAGTAAAAACTGCGTGCGTACAAAGTACACATTTCAGAAGCGAAACTTCTTTGGCAAACAAATTTTTAAGTCTTGTTTATATTTATACAAATCTAACACTTTACATTTCCGAAACTTGGAAGGAAGGGGATATTTTAAGAATTTAATCAATTTAATTGTCATTAAAATATTAAAAATTATTTATTGAAATCTCAAATGAATTGTAACTGAAAATGCAGTGTTTTTTTGTCAATATTAGAAAAATATTAATTAAATTTTATTTTTGAATTTAAAATTAATATGATTTTTTTATTTCATATTTTATAATGCCACAAGTTTTTTGTAAATATTAAAACTATCTAGTATAAAAAACGATGCATATCTTCGTGAGCTAATCACGAGTTTCATCCGTAAAAAATTTACACTCATGCGCCTAAAGAAGTTTCACTTCAACGAGACTATAATGCCTGATTACTATAAAAACTAAGTCTAGTCTACTAACTGTTGGTACTTAATTTTCTTCCTTTATTCCAAATTTTATTCGAAAACATGTTCTTAAGCATAACCTGTACCCATACTACAGACATACATGTAACTATTTATATGATTACTTGTGTATATTGCTTATAACAACATATGGTTCCTTCAAAGTCGTTATAACCGGTTTCGACCGTATATAACAGATAATACGAGTTCATTATTCCTAATATGGTTGTTGGTATTGTCGTTGTTGCAAATGTGGGTGGAGTGGTCCTTGTTGTTGCATTGCGAGTTGTTGCATTTGTTGTCTCATGCGTTGCTGGGCCATTTGTTGAGGATATTGGCCGGCTTGTGCAGGTTGCATCGTTCGGGGGTAAGGTGGGGCCGGTCCACCCATTCCACCCATCGTTACATTTGGTGCTTGCTATATTAAATACATTTATATTTATTTGGGAATCATACAGTATTAAACCAATGGGGCCTTATTACAAAATTAGGTGTAAGTTTCGTGAATTTTATAAATATTAAACCAAAGACTAAGTGTACAAATAAGAATGTTTTTCAAGTGAAACTTCTTTAGGGAAAAAAATGATTAGCGTCACGAAGATGTGCCTTTTTTATGCGAATTCGTTTTGAAGGTTAAGTAGTTTTAATATTTACAAATAACATGTGGCATTTCAAATTGCCACTAGTCATTTAATCTTTATTTTATAAAAATATAAAAATTTTATAAATTCTCTTTTCTAAATTTTTAATTCAGAGATAAATTTTTTTTATTACTCTGTAATATTGACAAAAAACACGTGGCGTTTTTATTTACAGTTCGTCATTTGAGATTTAAATAAATTATTTGTATTAATTTTTGACACTTAATAGTTTTAATGACAATTAAATTCCTAAGATATCTTCCTTTTTCCCTCCCTCTAAGTCTCGGAAATCTAAAGTTTTAGATTTGTATAAATCTAATATAGACTTAAAAATTGGTTTTCCAAAGAAGTCTCACTTCGGACATGTGTACATTGTACGCACGCTAAAAGCTCATAACATTTCTTGTTTTGAGTTTTATAACAAAATTAATATGAAAGCGAAGATCTAAATATAAATCGCGAACTAGTTAGTTTTTGTTTAGAAGACCTTTTATAATAAGGCCCTTAACGTTTCCACTTAAAAAGAAAACATACAAAAAGCAAAACTATATTAATGGACTAAAGAAAAACAATGAAATATTAATTTTAATTAAAATCCGAGTCATAATACTAAATGCCATTTTCTAGTATGGCTCAATGTCTCTTTTCTATTCTATTATTCATAAATTATTAATTTGCATTTCGGTGAATAAATAGAAAAGGTAATTTATTGATTGAAAACTTGATATATAAAGTAGCAGCCAATTTACGTCCCACTGTTGGGCACAGGACTCCTCACTCCTAGGAGAGAGGGTTTTTAGAGCATAGACCCACCACGCTGCTCCGCTAGGGATTGGCAGGCATAGTACACAAGTGCACTCTCTATTCCTTCACTCTCATGGTTTGATGTGACAGGAATCCGATACCATCGGAGAGAGAGATCAGGCGCAGGATCGACTGCTTAACGTGCTCTCCAAGGCACGCGGATAGATCACACCGCCAACTTCCCAACTTCGGGCAAATATTGAGAAAATCTTAATAGAAAACTCAATATCAATTTCAAATTGTACTGTAGACCAATGAGGCAGTCGCAATATATATAATATCAACAAAAATCAAAGCAAGCCTATATGCCAGTTTTATAAATGAATTCGTTGGTAAGTACTAGAATCCAGAGCAGTACATTTATTTTATGTTTAAAATAAGCTAACACTCCTTGGACTATTACCTGCATATAAGGCGGCCTCGCGTTTTGTCTTTGTTGAGCAAGATACGCCTCTTGACTCGCACGACCACTCATCATGTTCTGCAATTTGATAATTAATGTTACTAACATATCCTCAGTACATCACACACATGCTAACTTTTTTATTTTTATTATAAGTTGAAATATATGATGTGGGTTTTCCAGCCAGAGATTATAATAATAAGCCTTTTATTTCCCTATTGTTTTACAGAGAAGTAAAAATAAAAGTGCATATACTTAACCTAACTATTTACACATATGATAGTACATGAGTGTGCATCTCTTGAAGGTGTGTATGTATTTAAGTATGTATATGTGTGTATCTGAATGAATGAGTTCTTAATCAATACTATGTTTTTATTTCTTAAGGATTCCTCGTTGGGTATAGCCCCCCCCCCCCCCCAGTTAGAGATTATCCAAGAGGAATTCTGAACACACGCACTCGCAAGCACACACATATATAGTACATGCACTTACATACTTATTGTACAGGAACTTGAATAAACTAACGCATAGGAAATTGAGTATAACGCACAGGAATTTGAGTATGCTCACACATCACTCATATATTTACACATACACATACACATACACACACACACACACACACACGCACATATACGATTTATGCATGTATTGGGATTTATTTTGGAATTTGGCACTATAAGCCGAAATAGAACCTTTTATGCATTATAATTAAGCTTCATTACATTAATAAATAAAATAATATAAATGTATCACCTGTTGGAAGCTTTGTTGTCCAGGGAAACCTCCCATGCTGTTTCCCCCTTGTGGTCCCATTGGCGCTGTTTGACTGTTCATCCCTGCAATGGCACCTCCTTGTCCCATCTGCCCCATTTGACTCATTGCTTGTCCCATTTGGCCCATCCCTTGTCCCATTTGACCCATGCCTTGTGGCATTTGCGATGATTGACCAACGCCCTGGCTCATTTGGCCAACATTTTGTCCAATTGAATTGACACTTTGGCTCATTGGATTAACTTGCTGGCCCATTTGACTCATTTGACCACTTTGAGTCATACCCTAAAAATAACAACTAATTTATTACAAAATTCGGTCTGAAAGCAACTCCATCTTGATGATCAATGAAACTGGAGGACCTGCGATATAAATAGATACATTTAACATTCTATAACTCTTACTCTACTTAATATCGTTAGAAAGAGAAAGACGGATCGACACCAAAATTTTGCTAATGTCTGGTTTGGCAATGATTATCTGAAATTTCATACATATAGTGTTAGCTTATTTTGGAATTATTTTTTTATGGCCTTTAATTTAATGTTAATGCAGATGAATTTAGTTGTTATTGAATATTATATTGTACAGTTTAGTTTTTATTGTTTGTGACCGTGTAGTATTTATGGTTGCTTTTTGACAATAGCGGAAGGAAAAGAAAGAGCCAGCGTTGATGAGCCGCCATGTTGACGTGTATTGGAATGTAACCAGAAAGATATAAATTTTGTATTGTTAAAGCAATGATTACTGTAGAATTAAACTAAAGTACAATATAACAAATTAATCTTTTAATAGGAAGAGTATAAAATGCGTTTTCTATACTCTCAATCAGGGTCCTAACAATGTAGGACGTAACATACGTCAGGACCGTGGCCTTTTCGACTTTTCTATATGGCTCAGAAGTTTGGACAGTCAAAGCTACTGATAGACGATAGGTAGACGCTTTTGGAAAGAGACGCTGGCGGCGAATGTTGTCTATCCTCTGAACTGCACACAGTACTAATGTTTTAGTAGCATGTAGCTCAAATGCTTAAAACGCATTCTACGGTTGTTTGGACTTAAAACAAAATCTGGAAAATGGAAGAGAATCGATTGACCGATCGGCGAAGTTAGGACAACCTGCATCTTCGAAAACATCCCGATGAACCATGGCCAGAGCAGAATTCTCCGTCACAGTACTAACATATGATTACTATCATTTAATATATTCAATGAGAACTAATTACATATGTTTGAGCTGCTATCATGATTCACTACAGCTGCTCTCTCCCATTGCCACAAAACTATGGCTAAATGTGTAGCTGAACGACTACGATGGAGTTTTTTGAATTAGCAATTGTTTATTCACTTTGATTATAAACATTGTTGTAGGTTAGTTTTTAAATTTGGAATGAGGTGTAAATATAGTACATTAAATAAAAGCATTGTTTCTTTTTTTTAGCTAAAGACATCTGTGAGCCAATAAGGTCTCCACCACCACCGAAAATCAGCGTCGAACTGACTGGCGGACCTCATTTGTTTCACAGCTATTTTTTCTTTTATGCATCTATTCCTTGTATCAAAAATGTGAAGCAACAAAAATTAAAAGTGCGTGCGTACAAAGTACACATGTCAAATTTTTAAGTCTTGTTCATATTTATACAAATTTAAAATTTTAGATTTCCGAGATTTAGAGAAAGGGTAAAAATTTCATTGTAATTAAAAAAATTGTCGGAGATTAAAAGAACTGTCGAAAATTAATACAAATAATATATTGAAATCTCATATGACGAAATGTTAACGAAAATGCAACGGGTTTTTTGTCAATATTAGAAGTTATTAATTAAATATTTTTATTTTATAATTTATGAAAAATAATATTTTGAATTATTAAATGATGAAGTGTTATTTGTAAATATTATAACTACCTAACCTTCAAAAACGATAATCACACATTTTATCCGTAATTTTTTACGGATAAAATGCGTGATACCGTCATGCGCCTAAAGAAGCTTCACTGTAGTTCGTTTAACATGGATGGCGTTAGTAATTGTTTCTCTCTGAATCCAGTTTAAAATTGAAGCAGATGAAGTCACTAACTGAAATTGACTGGAATAATTGTAATACCTGATTTAGCATCTGCTGCTGTCCACCTTGCATCATTTGCTGTCCGTAACCATATCCTTGTTGCATACCACCGTACTGTCCGCCGAACATTTGTCCGCTCATCCCACCCATCTGTCCGCCACCCATTTGTCCACTGCCCATCTGTCCGCCGGCCATTTGTGCCCCGCCCATTTGTCCTCCACCCATTTGTGCTGCCCCCATCTGGCTTGGACCCATTTGGACACCGCCCATTTGACTCATGGGTCCCATACTGCCCATTGCACCCATAGGAGTCATTTGACTGAAATATACAAAATTCTTTTATAATTAGCGTTTACAAAAATATCTATAGTAAAATTTTCTTAAGACGTTGTGAGGTTAAAATTGTACTAGAGAAAAAAATTAGATATAAAAAAAGGTAAGTAGCAGCCCATTAACGTCCCACTGCTGGGCACAGACCCATCACGCTGCTCCACTGCTTATTGGCAGGCATAGAGGTACACAAGTGTACTTTCTATTCCTTCACTCTCATATTCCGACGTGACGGCAATCCAACACAATCAGAGAGAGATCAGGCGCAGGGCCGACGGCTTAACGTGCTCTGCGAGGAACCGGGGTGGATCACACTGCCAAATTTTTCCCAACTACGGGCAAATATTGAGAAAATCTTAATAGAAAACTCAATATCGATTACGAATTGGCCCGACCTGGGACTCAAACCCAGGACCTCATGTCTGTAGTCGAACATGGTAACCACTAGACCAATGAGGCAGTCAGAATTTATTGCATTTAATTGTCATTAAAATATTAAGTGTCGAAAATTAATACAAATAATTTATTAAAATCTCAAATCACGAATTGTAAATTAAAATGCCACGTGTTTTGTGTCAATTAGAAATGATAAATTAAATTTTGTTTATGGATATCAAATTTAGAAAAGAGAATTTCTGAAACATTTTTATTTTATATTCAATTATTATGTGTAAATATTAAAACGAAATAACCTTCAAACGTATTTGCAAAAAAAGCTGCAAATCTTTGTGATGCTACTCACGCGTTTCATTGGTAAAAATATTACTCTCATGCGCCTAAAGAAATTACACTTCAAAATTGTCAATGTTATTTTATTTTATTCTTTATTGGTAATCAAACAGCGTACAATTTTGACATTTTTTACATTACATTTAACACTAAAAATAACCATGACAGATTATGTCTATTGACATAAATAAAAATTAAAAGAGTAAAGCTAACTTAAATAATAAGGCAAACAACTTTTTTGTGTGTGTGTGTATGCGTGTGTGTGTGTGCGCGTATGTGTGTGTGAGTTAACGAGAAAGAGAGAGAGAGAGAGAATATATAATCTGTATATATCAGAATTTAATAAATATTATAATTCACTGTTTAAGTGATTTATTGACTGTTCCATAAGTCAAAAAAATTGGTTAATGTCATGTAAAATATTGTCAATAATATTAATCAAGCAAAATAATTTTTAAGGCATGTGAAATCATCTAAGTCTTTGATTTTGAAAGGGATTTTATATTTAAATTTCCTAACCCAAATATATGATATATTATGGTTAAATTAAACACTATTTTCTTTAACAAAAAGTACACTTACTTTGGTTGCATTTGACTCATTTGGTTGGGATTCATCTGCCTTATACCCTGACGAGGATATGGCCCTCGAGGATGAGGTGCCCCAGGATAACCACCACCCTGTCATAAATGTTATATTATACATTGTAAAACATGCATTATATCAATAGCTTTGTGCATGCCCATTAAGTTCTCTATATCTAGAGTGGTAAAGGTGCTTTAATAAATGCCAAATATTGTGAAAATCTGTGTATAACCAGGGTCTACTCCTGAATTATTGAAGAAAATATCTTATTATAAGCTGTCTAGCTTTGGACTGCCAGAAGACTTTAGTCAGGGTTAATAACTTGCTATTTGACAAAACTCTGTTGGTTTTTGTCTATGATACTTGCAAAATGAAATCGTATCCATGAGTTATATCTATAGCTCAATATAGTTTTGTAGATTGTAAGACAATATAATAAGGTAATTTTAAATAAATTTTATTAATACAAAAATAATAGTTTTATTCATTGATATATTATTATTTCAATCTATAAAAAAAAATGATCACTGCTGTGAATATATTTTATTTGAAATGATGTGATATTTTTTTGTGTTTCGTCTATGGTTGTGAAATATCAAAACAGAACGGACTAGAGATTGTACAATCATTGATGACATTAAAATATTGTTTGATTTTTCTATAAGTATAGGAATTAAATTTATTCCGTTGTGAAAATCATATAAAATAATGGATTTTATGACGTCATAGTAAACGAATTCCTCCTAAAAGACTGAACAGATTTCCATGATTTTTTATGTCCGTTCAAGTGCGAATTCGATCCTATATGCTAGGGATTTAGAAGAGGAATGGGATGTACGGATCAGGTCTTTTCTTTACGGTGCATAACTGAAAAATGTTTGGCTAAACACCAAAAAGTTTATTGCGCGTTCGTAGATTTAGAAAAGGCCTATGATCGAGTGGTGAGGAATGAGCTGTGGTCAACGTTATCTACGTATGGGGTGAGCGGTTGTCTGATCCAAGCATTGAAGTCTCTCTATGAGGGTTCTAGTGCCTGTGTCAGAATAAACGGAGCGTACACGGAGTGGTTTCCTGTCGAAAGAGGTGTTCGACAGGGATGTGTTGCGTCACCATGGCTGTTCAACCTTTTCATGGATAAATGTTTGACAGATTTAAAAGAATGTATGTATGGGTTAAGAATGAATGAATTACTCATCAAATGTTTACTCTACGCTGATGATCAAGTAATACTTGCGTCATCCGCTAACGAGCTTCAGGAGATGCTAAATATTATGAATGAAGCTTTGAAAGGGAAAGGAATGAAAGTGAATGTAAACAAAACGAAAGTTATGCTTTTTGAACGAGATGAATCTATGATGAATGGCAATATTTTGATAGATGGGGAACAAGTGGAAGAGGTGAAAGAATTTGTATACTTGGGATCTAAATTTACAAAAGATGGAACATGTGAAAGTGATATCGAAAGGAGAGTGAATGCAGGGAATATGGTAAATGGTGCTCTGCATGCTTTTATGAATAGCCAGATGGTGTCTCAAAGGGCTAGACTGGCAGTGCATGCTGGAGTGTTGGTGCCAACACTTATGTATGGTAGTGAAAGTTGGGTATGGCAGAAGAATCACAAAAGTAAAATAAATGCGGTAGAGATGAGAGCGTTGAGAAGCATGAGTGGATTAAAACTGAGTGACAGAGTAAGAAATAGTGTGATAAGAGAACGTTGTGGTATAAAAGAAGACGTAGTGACTAAAATTGAGAAAGGTATGCTTAGATGGTTTGGGCATGTAGAGAGAATGAATGAAAGGAGACTGACAAAAAGGATTTATGAGTCAAGAGTGAATGCGAAAGTTGGAAGGGGAAGACCGAGGCGAACGTTCCTGGACCAAATCCAGGACATTTTAAATAACGGCCAGGTCAAGAGTACTCTAAACCGACGAACTTGTATGAAAGGTTTAATGAGATTGAAAGAAGCGAAGGAGATATGCAAGGATCGTGGCAAGTGGAAGGATGTTGTCTCTGCCTACCCCTATGGGAATGAGGCGTGATGCTATGTATGTATGTATGTATGCTAGGGGGCAAACAAATGAGAGGAACAAACAAGAGGTACATTTAATATGATTGAAAATCTGATTTATCTAAAAAAATTGTGTTTATTAGAAGTAAATGCGGCCCTTCTATAAGAAGAGGCCTACCTTTACTATAAACAACCGTTTCCCGTATGTCCATGGATGCGGGAATTACATGGGCAACACAGCCGGAAACACTTAGTATTAGATTACAACAATATTATTGGTTTTATACCTGCATCTGCGAAACTTGTGAGAAGGGCAGCCTTTGTCGCAGCATGTTGCTGAGTGCTTGTTTCGACTGAGTGTTGGAAGGGGGCGCCACATTTCGCGGACTAACGCCAGCGCCTAAATATTGTTCTTTATAGAGGGTTTCACAATGCATTATTAAACGAATTGTAAGAAATGTATATCTAAACATTTCCTAAATGTATAAGGTACAATAAGCCTTAAAGGAAAAAAAAGGGCACCCTCGCCCCCCAAAAAATTTTATAAAAATCGCGGGTGAGGTTGCCCTATTTTTCTCCCGATCTGTATAATGTACAATTTAACTTAACGCTTTAAAAAAAATTGGTTACATAAAAAGTACACATGTCAGAAGTAAAACTTCTTTGGCAAACTAATTTTCAAGTCTTGTTTATATTTATACAAATGTAAAACTTTATATTTCCAAGACTTAGAGGGAAAAAGTAAGATATGTTAGGAATTTAATTGCCATTAAAATATCATGTTCAACAGAATTAGCATAAAAACGCTGCACATCTTCGTGACAAAAAATACCCTCATGCGCCAAAAATAACTATTGTCTCAAGTTTTAGATCTTTGGCACTTCGACAAACAAATGGTAGCTGGTTTATTGGGAGGAAAAGAAAACTGGGAGAAAACAAGGTACTTTTGTCCCACGTCGCAGTAAAAAGAGGATAAATATTTCCTTTGGGAAATAATTACATAACTAAATCGACAGTAAAGTTTGCTAATGTAATTTTAGAACGTTGTTGTCGATTCTGAAGGATTTCTCTTAACAAAACCTTTCAAACCCGAGGTAAGGTCAACGTATGTAATGTATGAAATGCAACAAACTCAAACTTTTGGATTTAATTTAGATAATAGTTCAAAAAGTAGTTCATTAGTGCTTTTTGGTGAAGGATACCTTGTGAGGAGTGATCTTTATACTCTGGGACTAATTCTGTTATATTTGTAGCCTGCCAATCCGCAGTGGAACAGTGTGGTGGGTCGATGCTCTAAAACCGTGTCTCCTGGAGCAGTGGTGCGAGTACTCGCTTTGATATCAGAGATTTCGGGATCGATCCCCGGTAAGACGAATTTCGGAAATTGTATTTTCTAATTTGTCTGAGTCTGGACTGGAGACTTCTGCCGTGGCTATTTACCACCTTACCACCAAAGACGTACCGCCAAACTAAGAAATTTGTGTTCCAGTACGATGCTGTGTGGAAACCATAAGGGGTGTATCTTACCAGATTAAACCGCTTCCATCATCGACTATATCATCACTTACTATCAGCAGAGATCACAGTCAAGCGCAAAACTGTCAGCAATAAAAAAAATAAAAATGGCCTGTGCTCAGCAGTGGGAAGTTAATAGCCTGTTTCTTACCTCTTATTTACCTTTACCCGGCCTCGTTACCGAGGTATTGATTACATTACAAAAAGATTGAAATAGAAGAAGATTAGCTTAAGAAGAAGAAATATATTTGTCTATCCTGGGGTCGTATATAAATAAAAAACAAATCTTATGCTTCAAAAGCAATTGTGCAATAAGCATGTGACTTGATGAATTACCTCGAAAGAATTTATATAAAACTGTAATGTTTCTGTTGCGGTTGGAATTTTCTGTACCCGAAATAGTTTTAGAATAAGTAATAATAGTCCATAAAACCACGCTTTTATAGCAAACCGAACTGAAAGCCAGAAAATATTTCTTAATAATAAGTTATAAACAGAATCATTGCATTCAGAGTGAAACCCTTGGGGTGCTTGACATATAAAAGGTTACAATCATTCTAATGGCAACTATCTATGAAAGTAGAGTTATGGGAATGTTGGGAAATGCACCCCACGCTTTTCACTCTGAATTCAACGATTCTCTTTATTACTTACTAGCGGCCCGTCCAGGCTTCGCACGGGTAGACATAAGTAGGTACAGATATTTAAGTTATAAGCATGATAATTAAAACGACCAAGAATTGACAAATATTATGAAAAAGTGTAATACCTAATACTAAAACTAAGTAGCTCAGAAAAGAACTTTTTAAGTGAAGCATAAAAATGTAAAAAAAACTCGAAATATTCAATATCGCTTGCGTCCACTGCGTAAGGAGCCCCCTTCTCCCGCACTGCCCCTCTCTGGTCGAGTTAGTTACTCGATGCGCTGCTTGCCGGCCGCCGCCGGCATGTATTTTTATTTTAATTTCATGATATCTTTTGAATGGAATATCTGATTTCCATAATTCAAAAAGTAATCATCAGGTATTGAGACACTCTTGAGTATTAGATAACACGGTCTGATTTTGATCGCCATATCTATCAATTTGTTAAATGTAAAAAAGTAGTTATAGTGACGTAACTACAATAGTTAGACATATGGTCTAGCGAAGTTTTTTTGTAGATATTGATATATTTTATAATATTGTCGAACATTTTCTTGTCCTATCATTAATACTCTTCACAGCGTATGCGATGAAAGACATTTTATGGCCAATTTTTTTACCTACGATTGGTTTTAACAGGAATTTCTAAAAATTTCTATAGTAATCTAGTACTAAATATAGCCTATGTTACTAAGTGATAAATAGCTTTCTAATGAAAAAAGAATTATTAAAATCGGTCCAGTACTTTTTGAGTTTATTCGTAACAAACAAAAATACTAATCTTTCCTCTTTATAATATTAGTGTAGATTATTAAAAGTTATTTTCTAGCTTTTAGATCGGTTTACTTTAAAAGCGTGTTTTTTTTAACTATTATTTATTTTTTAGTACGATTAAGTATGTTTCCACACATCTAATCAATTAGAGTTCTGGTCTTTTTTATATAATAAATTTTCGTTATTTGTATATTGACCAATAAAGTACTTTATAATTAATAATCTTTTGATTGTATTGAAAATGCTCCAATCATACAAGTGTACTCAAACAGCTTTCCTCGACTTATCCGAGACGGCACAACGCGAACTAGCTCTGTCCCTTTCACACCCTCATAGAGGATCTATCAAAAGAATATATTAATCCTGGCCCTAACAAGGATAATGGGAAATTGTCACTTAATACGTATGCAAAGTTTCCAATTACTTAGACTTCTGGAGATAGGTAAAAATCGGGCTCAAATATTCAGTTGCATAGTTACATACATACAGCCCAAGCTAATAAAAACGTTTTAAAAAGTAGCCTATATTATCAACACTAATATTATAAAGACTTCCTTCCTCTTTTATCCATTTGTGTTTTTGTATGTATGTTTGTAACGTTTTCACACAAAGACTACTGGACCCATTTCAATAATTTTTACACCATTAGAAAGCTGTATTTTCAGTTTCTCAAAAAAAAAGCAAATAAAAAAAGATCTCTTGAAAAAACGCATTAATGTAACCCAAGGTGTAAAAAATTGTTTAGAAAAAATCTGTAATCGCGTGCGCTGGGGTAACTATAAATGACAGATCAAATATATGTTCTACAATATTATAGAAGGTATTGATATCTATAAAAAAGTCTGTGATACCATATGTCCAACTACTGTAGTCATGTTACTATAACTACTCCTTTACATTTTAAAACTTAACAACAGTCAAACCATATTATTCATATCACTGTATTAATCCGTTTAAATGAATTATTAGTTTAATAGGACATTCCATTCAAAAGATACAACGAATTAAAAAATCTCAATTGAAAATTGTAGCGACTTTTATAACTGGGCCTGCGACTGGTGAGTTCGCTCATATTCCTAGGATACCAATGATACCCACCGGTATACCTACACGGTTTTTATTTAAATCAAGCTAAAATTTACGCTTTGAAAAATGTATTCGTTGTAAAGTAAAATCTGTATATTGATTAGATTATGAATGTAAGTTTAAAAATAAATCTTTAAACCTACTTAGAACGCTTTCCACTGCCATTAGATCCGTATCTATGGGGGTGAAACTGCGATTGGCAGGCATAGTACACAAGTGCACTCTCTATTCCTTCACTCTCATAGTCCGATGTGACGGGGATCAGACACGACCGGAGAGAGGTGCAGGACCGACGGCTTAACGTGCTTTCCGATGCACGGGGATGGAGCACATCTCCAAGTTCCCAACTTCGGGCAAATATTGAGAAAATCTTAATAGAAAACTCAATATTGGATTTTGAATTGGCCCGCCCCGGGACTCCAACCCAGGACCTCATGTCTGTAGTCGAACATGCTAACCACTAGACCAATGAGGCAGTCACTAATATAACCTCACACAATTTTATTTTTATGTATAGAATACATAATAGGTACTTACCAGTACCAGGTGGATTGTAATAACCTTGTCCGGCTCCAGGTGGTGGAAACCATGGTTGCTGCTGAATGAATTGGGGCTGTTGAGCTCCAGGTGTCGCACCGTTTGCACCAGCGCCCCCTGGTGTTCCGTTAGTCTGTACAAAAGAATATCTAATTAAACATGCAAGAGATATGACTGTTTTTCAATAAATCTGTTTTAAATTGTAATATTAACTATAATATTGGTGACATAACATATGAATGTAATATAATAACTAATAATAACTTATTTAGTAAGTAGTAGCCCATTTACGTCCCACAGCTGGGCACAGGCATGAGAGAGGGTTTTTAAAGCATAGACCCACCACGCTGCTCCACTGTGGATTGGCAGGTATAGTACACAAGTGTACTCTCAATTCATTCACTCTCATAGTCCAATGTGGCGGAAATCCGACACGACTGGAGAGAGATGAGAATTGATTAGCTCTTTTAAACTATTCAACTTATTTCAATGTAATTTTTGGTAATACATAGAGTGATTTAAGAGCGGAATCAAATAATTTCCGGAACGCCGGCGCCATCTATCGGCGCTGGACAGAGTCAATGGGTTACAGGCCGGCGCCGTTCTCGGGAGTACTCGAGTAACGTTCCGCCGTATATTACGGTATTGTTAATGTGTTCTGTGTAAATTGATATCGGGAACATTAAGTGATTGGACCTTATAATCTGAGTTAATTAATAGTGTTTCATTTCATCAAGTTTACCCACCGACGCCCATAGTTTGGAGGCTGAATTACCCCACTAATGACGAAAAACAATCATCAATCAAAATGAAAAAGTGACTTTGTGAGTGTAGTATGCCGAAAAATGGATGTGGGTGCCGTGAAAAATAAAAGGATCAGACGTAGGGTAGACAGATTCTGCCTTTGACAGCTTGACACAACCGCCCACAGCAGCTATGTCGTGACCACGATCCATGCAACTGGGTCGAAATAACGGCAAAAATAAAAAACGCCATCGTGGTATGTACCCGTTCAAATAACCGATGGCCGTCCACAGCTGGTCATAGGTCTCACATATTGATGTCCACAAGGCTCGATCTTGCACCGCCTGACTCCAGCGGCTACCGGCGACCCTCCTTATATCGGTCCACCTTGTAGGGGGTTTCCCTGCACTGCATCGCCCGATGCGGGGTCACCATTCCAGCACCAAGCCCACAGTATATAGATGGAATTATGGATGCCACTAATGACGATGTCAGCGGACGACCCTACGTCCCTATGCTTTATGCTCCTTCTCTCTCTTATTCTCCGGCATATATATATTTTTTTATCAAACACATTAGAACAAATTGTATAACTTACCGGTGTTGTTGGTTTAGGCTTTTTGCTAATTTTATTGTTCATCTTACATGACATTTTCCTGCCTTTTCCAGAGCCAGTTGGACTTGAATCCAAACTGCCATTGTCCTAGAACAAATAAATTATAAAATTATTAAATTACACGGCAGGCGTCGTCTTATCTTATGAACTTATTTAGTTTACCTGTTTACTGTCGTTTGCATCTAAGTCTTCTGGCGGTAAAGGCAACGGCTCTAAATAATAGCTCAACGGTTTCACCAGGCTATGCGTGTGGTATTTTAATAACCTACAATAACATAAATTGATTATGTAACAGACAAAAAGATTCAAATACAATTAAATCGATTATGTCATTATTAAAAAAAATCTTTCAATATATCAAATAGACAGCACTATATCTATACATTACATTTTACTAAAAGATTTTTCAAGCTAATAATCAATTAGATAACCGTAACATTACGTTGCTGCTAAAGTTTAAGCTGTCAAAGAAATAATAGTCTTCTCGATTATCGTATTATAACGTTACAGCAATCACTAGTTTAAACTATCAAAGTATTAAAAGTTTACTCGATTATCGTATTATTACGTTACAGGAATCACTAACGTTTAAACTGTCAAAGAATTAATAGTATATTCTATTATCGTATTATTACGTTACAGTAATCACTAAAGTTTAAACTATCAAAGAATGAATAGTCCATTCTATTATCGTATTATTACGTTACAGCAATCACTAACGTTTAAACTGTCAAAGAATTAATAGTATATTCTATTATCGTATTATTACGTTACAGTAATCACTAAAGTTTAAACTATCAAAGAATGAATAGTCTATTCTATTATCGTATTATTACGTTACAGCAATCACTAACGTTTAAACTGTCAAAGAATTAATAGTCTATTCTATTATCGTATTATTACGTTACAGCAATCACTAAAGTTTAACCCGGCAAATAATAAATAGTCTACTCGATTATAGTATTATTACGTAACAACAATCACTAACGTTTAAACTATCAAAGAATTAATAGTTTACTCGATTATTGTATTATTAAGTTACAGCAATCACTAACGTTTAAACTGTCAAAGAATTAAGTCTATTCTATTATCGTATTATTACGTTACAGCAATCACTAACGTTTAAACTGTCAAAGAATTAATAGTCTATTCTATTATCGTATTATTACGTTACAGCAATCACTAAAGTTTAACCCGGCAAATAATAAATAGTCTACTCGATTATAGTATTATTACGTAACAACAATCACTAACGTTTAAACTATCAAAGAATTAATAGTTTACTCGATTATTGTATTATTAAGTTACAGCAATCACTAACGTTTAAACTGTCAAAGAATTAAGTCTATTCTATTATCGTATTATTACGTTACAGCAATCACTAAAGTTTATATTATTACGTTACAGCAATCACTAAAGTTTAACCCGGCAAATAATAATTAGTCTACTCGATTATAGTATTATTGCGTAACAACAATCACTAACGTTTAGTCGATCGAGTAAGTGATCAGTAAAGTTTAAACTGTCAAAGATTTATAGTCTACTCGATTATCATATTAACACGTTCCTAAAATGATTTGTTCTGTCAGAATTAATAATCTATTATCGTATTATTACATAGCAAGAATGTTTACTTCAATTTGTCAAAATGTTAATGGTCTAATCATCAATCGTATTATTACGTAGCAGGAACATTTATTTGACAAAAGACTTATTAGTTAATCGTCAATCGTATTATTACTCAGCAGGAACATTGATTTGACATGGAGTTATTAGTCATTCGGGAGTGTGTATTTCAATTTGCCAAAGGGTTATTAGTTAATCGGCAATCGTTTTATTACGCAGCAGGAATCTTTAGGTCAATTTGTCAAAGAGTTATTAGTTTAAAAACACAGTAATACGTTGTTGCATTCATTAGTGAAATTTGTCAGCAGATGTTTGTACAACCTGTGTGCATTCTCGTATGTGAGTGGTTTCCTTTCAATCTTGGTTGCTGCGAACCAGGCCCATGAAAGAGGAGCAGGGTTCCGACCACCCTCCACTAGTTCCCAACTTGAAACCCGTTGCTTATCAGTCAAACGAAGACCCTGATTAAAAATATGTTATTTATTATTGGACAGTTCAATATTCACATGGGCTCGAACATGGGGCATTATTGATATAAAACTTGTTCGTCTCGGGATGCACGATAGAAGCGATAACTTAAACTAATCTATGCTAAACTACTTAATAAAGGTTGTTAGTAAAATAGAGCGTTGAGAAGTATGAGTGGATTGAAACTGAGTGACAGAGTAAGAAATAGGGTGATAAGAGAATGTTGTGGTATAAAAGAAGATGTAGTGACTAAAATTGAGAAAGGTATGCTTAGATGGTTTGGGCATGTAGTGAGAATGAATGAAAGGAGACTGACAAAAAGGATTTATGAGTCAAGAGTGAATGCGAAAGTTGGAAGGGAAAAACCAAGGCTAACGTTCCTAGGCCAAATCGAGGACATTTTAAATAAGGGCCAAGTCAAGAGTACTCTAAACCGACGAACTTGTATGAGAGGTTTAATGAGAATGAGAGATGCGAAGGAGATGTGCAACAATCGTGGCAAGTGGAAGGACGTTGTCTCTGCCTACCTCTATGGGAATGATGCAATGCATGTAGTAAAATTGAGTGTATATTTTTTTTAAATGATATTCATTTTAAAAAAAAAAAGGTATTTCTAGTGAAACTCCTTTACGCGCATTAGGGTAATTTTTTTACGAATGAAACGCGTGATTAGCGTCACGAAGATGTGCAGCGTTTTTATGCTAATTCGTTTGAAGGCTAGATAGCTTTAATACTTACAAATAACATGTGGCATTTTAATTTGCCACCCGTCATTTAAGTGAAATTTTTATCAACAATTCCTCATTTGAGATTTCAATAAATTATATGTATTCATTTTTGACACTTTTAATATTTTAATGAGAATTAAATTAATTAAATTCCTAACATGTCTTCCTTTTCCTAAAGGATAAATCTAAAGATTTACATTTGTATAAATATAAACAAGACTTAAAAATTAGTCTGCTAAAGAAGTTTCACTTCTAACATGTGTACTTTGTACGCACGCGCTTTTATTTTTTTTATTAATACCTTTTAATGAGGTTTTGGGTTATATGCTCATTATCAACGGTATATGTCTATCGCGCACTAATCACTGAGTAGAGATAGGGAAGCGTCTGTCCGAAATACGGCTAGCGTTGTTAGCGCTGAGTTAGAGAGAGAAGAGGAATCTGCCTACCACTGAGATAGGTAAGAGAAAGGGAAGCCGGACAGACTGGCGCCGTCACACAAAGATGTGGTTTACTCTTCCATAAGAAGTTATCGCTTCAAAACACAATTTTCTAGTTTTTTCCAAATTGCTTATAATAATAAATAAATAAATATTACTAGAATTACCTGTTTCTTGTCACTGTCGAATCCAGTAATCTTGTTCCCTTTTTGATCCACCAGACACCCTAGAGGCTCGCAAGCTATCACCTTGAATTTAATATACATTTTAATATATTAGTTTGTATTGTACATGAATATTTGTAGAGGTTTATTGGATATATAATTTTATTTATTAGTTTCATTATTTTAATTACATCCAGTTACTAAATAAATGCAAAGTAACGTTAAAGAAATAAAGTAGTAAAATATCGACATTCTGTAGCTATATATAGCATGAGAAACCAGGTAAATGCAAGAACAAAAATTCTATATTTTACACGGAACTGGTAAGGATAAGAATAAAACTTCGATAATTTACATAAAACTGATGCCCATATGGCATATGGGCAAGAGCAAAAATTCTATACTTTAGACGAAACAGGTACTGCAAAAACATAAATTTTATAGTTCATATTAAAAAGGTAAGAAGATGTAAAAAATTCTATACTTTACACGAAACAAGTAAGGGCAAAAACAGACATTGTATAATTTGCACGAAACAGGTATATGTAACAACAAAAACGAAATCTGAAAATAAGAACATATACAAGTTTCATTAAATAACTTACCTCGATAATAGTGTTCTTAGATAAAGGTAGTAATTGCCGTACAGCCTGAACGCTAGGTCCATGTCTATCACCTATTTCCTTCTTCAGTTTCTTCATCAAATTCTGATAGTGCTTCCTGTTGTTATCATCACTCCCTTCAGCTAATGTCGAGTGTATGAGAGTGGCAAGCATGTCTATCAAAGTTGTGAACAAGTTGCTGTGACAGAGACTGAAATAAATATTATTTTTAATGAACAAAATGTTAAACTATACCACAAATAAAACAGGCAATTAATGATTATTTTTTGAAGTAATACTTCTTTACGCAAGTTTGGCTACAGGAGAAAGATTGCGTTAAGCGTTACGAAAAGTGTGACTAGGCAAGGCGATCCAATGGACAAATAATAAATAAATGTAGAAAATTAATTTAAAAACCTAACAAAAAAGCCATTTATTTTCCACTTATCATACTATTACTATATACATAGATTTACTTCGTGCTAATATTTGTATAAGTAGTTTTTTGAAGTGAAACTTCTTTAGGCGCATGAGGGTAATTTTTTTATGGATGAAACTCGTGAACTTGAAATTCAAAAACAAAATTTAATTATTAATTTCTAATATTGACAAAAAACAAGTGGTATTTTTATTTACCATTCGTCATTTGAGATTTCAATAAATTATTTGCATTTATTTTCGATACTTTGAATATTTTATTTAAATTCATTGAATTCATAATATATCTTCCTTTTTCCCTCGCTCTAAGTCTTGGATAACTAAAGTTTTAGATTTGTATAAATAAAAGACTTTAAAATTATTTTGCCAAAGAAGTTACACTTCTGACATGTGTATATTGTACGCACGCACTATTGTATTATTTGTATGGTGAACGTTATTTATGAATATTTCTGTGTATTTTGAACGGTGTGTGTCAGCGGTGTGCGAGTGTGTGGGTGTACGTGTATGTAAAAGTAATCTACATACATATATATGTTTAATTTCAGTCGTGTAGTCTCAAGCACACTCGTTTTATAAATATAATATCAGTCATGTCATACTACGTACAATTTTAGTGTTTGAAATTATCTATTTACATTTAAAGAGAATGTGCAGGCTATTAACACACAGACAAACCAGCAGACCTACTCAAATATTTAAAAAAATGTCAAATATATAAAATTATGAAATTATAATTAAATAATTTTTAAGAAATTTTGTTGATTATTAATTTGAGTAGTTAAATTAACATTGTTTAAATGTTAAGTTCATTATTGTCACCTGTGTCTAAAAACGCCGAAGCCGAACAACCGATACTAAATTATTATGCTTAAGCAGTCGGAGTTTTTATCAATTTAGATGGTGGATGAGAATTTACCTACATTTTGATTGGATGGGAAGCTTTGGTGGCTTTGGTAGTTACCACCCATTCAACAAAGATCCAAGTAAAGCGAAGCAAAATATCTGTCTCATTACGATGTTGTGTGAAAATTATTAAGAGGTAAATTAGAATGCATCATCAATATCAAGTTGAGATCACACAATATTTATACTTCTTGAGAACGTGTGTGTGTGTGTGTGTGACTGTAATCATTGTAGTTCTTTTTCATTTTATTTATTAAAGAACAGTACAGTGGTATCTTAAATAAATAAGGTTAAATGTATTGTTTATCAACAATTATGTCCGGGACAGTGTGTGTGTATGTGTGTGCCTTGCGTGTACGTCAGTGTGTATGTATGTGTGCCTTGCGTGTACATGTGTGTGAATTTTATACAGCTGAAGTGATTTTTGGTTTAGAATGATGCATATAACCCTATATTTTCACGGGATCAGGACCTGCAGTGTGTTTAAATGAAGTATTATTACAACAGGAGTATTACCTGTTGTTGTAGGCGTCGATGAGTTGATGTGCAACAAGCTGCGTTAGAAGCAATGCCCAATCCGCGGTCAGTTGATAGGATCGTCGTATCGCATCAAACATTCCCCCCGCAAGTGAGAATCTTAGTTGTAACGCATCGGGGGCCACTTCATCATGCCATGCGTCTCCACACGCGTTGCGTTCGTGGTCACGAGCGTGCGTCAAATAGTGCGAAAGTTGGGCGTGGATTGAGCTTAAAAGACTTTCCTGCAAAACAATAATACGGTTTATTATTGATGTAAAAGTTCTTTACACTTGACTTGGGGAGTAAGCTGGTGAATGCGTTACGAAATGAAGATATACGTTAGTCAAGAGAAAGAGAGCGTTACGTTTCGTATAATACTGTGGGGGAAAGAGAGAGTTGCGAGAACACATTTTTTTCTTGCTCATACTCTTACTATAACACACATTCACGTACGCGCTCACTCATATACGCATGCACGTACGCACAGATTTAGTCAATCGATCGCACACTCAGTTACTCACTGTTTCTCTCATATACACACACACACACATTTTACATTAAATTGAAATTTACTTTTGTTTTTAGTAATTGGAGGATTGCGCTTTTTTACTAGGGTTTATACATAATAAAAGGACCCTTTAAACTACGAATATTTGAAAGTTTGTTTATCGATTTGTTGTTTAAACAATTAATTATTTTATAAAGACTAAATAAAATTTATTACGCTATTGATAAATATGAATTGTATCACCCTATCCCCAGAACAAAAAAATGCATCACTGTGGCAGAATGTCCGGCTTGGGGACCACAGCGACGTCCTCTGCTGTCCCTCACTACCAAGTATAGTTGACGCCATGTTTGACAGTGAGATAAGATATAATGCGTTGCCTCATCCTGAGAATCCGTCATTTCTTTGAAGGAAGCTGCAGCAGATGCTGCTGCCCTTCGGAGGAGGAGGCTGGACGGCAGGAGGTGTCTTTGCGAACGCCTCTTGTCTCCTCCTTGAACATCCTCAGTCGGTTTCATCCGGGAGTGTCAGTGTGAATGCGCAAGGGAGCCTCTGACACTTCCAATTCAGGTTGAGGAGGGTATCGCTGGGTTTGATTGGATATTCTGGCTTTGCCAGCGAGTCCCACACTCCCTGCCTCGTGGCAGGGGAGCGTCAATGCATTTTCCAGCGGAGAAAAAAAAAGTACAATAAATGCATAGCTGTAATGTACTACAACAAAAATGTCAGTCAGACGTATTCCCAAAGCCAGACGTTATTTAGCCAAACCAACCTTTTGATCGTCTTGATTACGTAAGCAGGTGAGTACGAGAGACAGTAAAGGTTCATTGGCGAGGCGTACAGACGAAGCACCACAGGAACAACTGCTGCCTCCACCCACTCCCCGTTTACCTCCTCCACCCGCACCCGCCGACCTTCAATGGAATATTTCTCGTTATAAAAGGTAGAACACAATTAATATCAGCAAAATAAAATGCACAGTAAGCCGTATGTAGGCTCACAATAGCAGACCTAACGGCATGCGAGAAATATAACCAGTATTGTTATACACCTAAATACTAGAGAATATAATTGTTTAAACAAGCCATAAAGTTTAACCAGGTTAATCAGTTCAGAAGCAAACTAATCAATCCAAATCAATCAATCAATGCAAATTATAAATTATTTGTTCATAAAATAAGATGAATATAAATAATTTAGTTAATCAATTATTATATGAAATTTATTTACAATAAATTAATCAGAATTACAAAAAAATTATAGAACTTTTTTATAAAAGTTTTTCTGGATGATTTTTCTAACCGGTCAAATATTTAACCGGATAATTTGGATTAACTAGTTTGCTTCTGAACTAATTAACCTGGTTAAACTTTATGGCCAGCTTAAACGGCCAAATTTTACATCACTAATAAAAGTAAATGTAAATAGTTGTGGGTAACTTTATAATAAATATATACACGGTCATCCTATGTATGAAATAAAGTCTCCTTGTAATCGTCTTATGATTTATTTATTTTTTACACTTTATTTCACCTTAAAAGTAATACATTATAATAAATTTAAGTAAATAGAGAAAGAAAGTACAACAGGCGGTCTTATCGCTTAATAGCGATTTCTTTACATGTCACGAAACAAAATGTGTGGCTCTAATGTCTTAAATATTGGAATAGTATCGTGTATACATTGGTGAAAATAACAAATACAGAATGGCGTATTAGGGATGTCGGAAATGCAACAAATTATCGATATATATCATATCGATATTTTTTGAAAATATCGATATTCATATTTTTATTATAAAATATCGATATATGGATGTATCGGTATGATTGAGCAGAGAATATACGTACTCTAAAAGTTAGCTACTTGAGTCATCTTACATTGCTAGATAAATATTAATCAATAGACGTCAAATTCAATCGATTATTGATGGATTGTTTGAAAACTAGGTACTCAGTAAAGTGCAGCAATACGCATGTGTTGCGGTTATAAAACATAAGTCAGTCATGTCTATGAACATGATGAACATGATGATGAACATATGAACATGATGTATAGAAAAAATGGAAGAATTGTTTAGAAAGATTATTTTTAATCGCTACGACCAAAGAAGAAGTAAAAAAAAGTATGAATTATTTTGGGCAATACTGAGAAAATAAAATCTTTTTATTTCTAATATTAATATATTTTTTATTTGTTTTATCGTGTATATATAGTTTTTTTTTAATCCAAAATCTTATTACAAGTTAAAAAAAAAATTAGTAAAGTTAGAAAAAGGATTTAAGATTGTTGAAAGATTAGCAACCGATATATCAAAGAATTAAAACATACCCTTTGTAGCTTGGGCTCTGGTGGCTCTTGCAATCTCTATGCGAACCACCTCCACCTCCGCTACTGCTTGAACAACCACCGCTGCAACCGGCGCCCCAACCACTTTCCAGTATCTACACAGATAAAATAACATCATTACATATGAAATATTGTTTGTTCATTCTGATCACTTTGATCTGAAATATCTCCTCTTTGGTTAAGAATTTTAAATACAAATATATAAATTAATTTAGCTGGTACATTTGAGTTTTGAAAACAGTTATTCGTTTATTTTTTCCTTATTATTTTGAAGTCAAACTTCCTTAGGTGCATGAGGGGTGCATGGAGGAGTGAGAAGTCCTGTGCCCTTCAGAGGGACGTCAAAAGGCTACTACTTACTTTTATTTGTTTTTTAAATCAAAAATCAAAATATCTTCATTCAATATTACAGCACTTGAATCGTCAAATAATATTTTTTTTCCACACTCTGATTCTAAACTACGTCTGATGATGGTACTCAAGAACGGCTTAAAATCTAAAGTTAAGAGGGTTCCTTTGCGCTCTGATCCGAGAAGAACCCACAACAAACTCAGTCGGGGGGTTTTTCTTTTGGGACCATTGGGAGAACATTTTTTATATTACATACCTGTCCAGCTTGTTTAAGAACTCGTCCTTGTACAGTGGGTGGTAGTTTAGCCACCAATGGTGCCACCAGCCATACTGACTCCGACCACTTGCTGGTACTCACGACGCCACGTTCTGTACCCATTCTAAAAGAAAACAAAGTTTCTTTTGGATAAATTATATTTATACATGTGTCTGATTGACTACAGATGGGTATTATAATTTTTTTTGATCAGAAACTTCTTTAAGCGCATGAGGGTAATATTTTTACGGATGCAACGCGTGATTAGCGTCACGAAGATGTGCAGCCTTTTCATTTGAAAGTTTGGTAGTTTTAGTATTTACAAATAACATGTGGCATTTTATTTTGCCACTCGTCATTTAATATATTATTTATAATAATAAGACCGCCCTTGCACGCTAATTGCCAAATAGTTTTTTTTGTAAATGTATTTCTTTCTTTGTGTTTTATCCGTGTGTATTTCTTTCTTTATTATATAAATAAATAAACAAATAATATTCGACATTTTAAAGACAATTAAACTATTTAAATGCCTAACATATCTTCCTTTTTCCCACCCTGTAAATCTCGCAAATCTAAAGTTTTACATTTGTATAAATATAAACAAGACTTAAAAATTGTAACCCGTGTACTTTGTACGCAAGCACTTTTTGAACTGACCTGTCTTTATCCGGAGGTGGTGGTGCTGGTTGTTGGAAGACATTGATAACTGCTCGAGCCACTGTATCTAGCCATCCACTGAGCTCTGATGATCCGTTTGGGAACTGCTTGAACATCAACTGCAGGTCCATCCAAGACATCCGCAACGACCACTGCTCCAAGTTCTAGAAAAAGGGATTTAAAGATTTAATGGATCCGGCCGTTTGTTACACGTGAATACGTCTCGTAATTGGACTCCCCCCCCCCCTGCGCGCGATGTGTTAAAGTCCTTACTTAGCGTAATAAATTTATTGATCCTTTAGCTATCCAGTGATGTAATTAAATTTGGGATGGTGGTGATAGATATATAGCTACAACACTATACTGTATTCCCCGGATTTGGTTATCACTAGTCACATTAGAAGATGTCTTAGTATCTAAAGTTACAAGGATTCCTTCGCATCCTATTCGAAGAAGAATTCACCATAAATTCAGACGAGTTTGTATCATTTCAAGATAGTTTAAGGTGGGTAATGCGTTCTTAGTGGGTGTCTACATCGCGAAAAGTCACTACTAAATTTAAGGTGTATACAAGGTTAGTCATAAAGGGAGTATATTGCCCGAGAGGTGATATTATTTTCCAAAAGCCCTTAAGAAAATATACACACTCACTTAGAGAAAATCCCTCTAGCGTATTCTCTAAAGTATTATGAAAATAGGTGCCCCAGGTAGAGTTCCAATTATTTCAGCCCACAAGTTCATTACTGAACAACTTCCAAAAACAAAATTTGACTAAAATGTTGCACACTTGAAAACTATATTTCACAAAACTTACTTCAAGCAATCGAGTAATCATCGTCTTTTGATCGAGATCTGGATGCGTATGACTCGCAGAGTCAGGATAACATATCATATGCAGCAGTCTGAAATAGAGTAAGTTAATTAATAGATACTCATATAATTTTCATTATTTCCAAAGGCAGGTAAGTGTAAAATTCGTATCTAAAAAAACATGCTTATGTAACTTAGTCCCATCCCGTGTCCGCCAGCCACAGTGGCACCATACATTTTAATGAAATGCTATTAAGGGCAGTTTTGATCTACATACAACAAACACTAATACTGTATTTTAGAAAACAGCTTGGTAAATAACACATATTGTTTTTGTAATACGTTAAAGATAAAATTGGTTACTGTGAGTTATTTTTTATATATACCATAGCGGATGTTTTTATCAGTCTTTTTACGATATACAATTAGTACATTAAATTTATTTATCTCGTAAGGTTAAGGATTTAATAGCACAAAAATATGTTTGTTACATCACATTACAAAGCTTACAATTTCTCAGTTTTTTTTTTGTATTTATTACACATATAAACTTTCCTCTTGAATCACTCCATCTATTTCTGAAATAACGATACTGATGAAGTTCAAAAGCTCCATAAAATATGTACATTAGATTGGTACCTTTGAGCCTGTCGTGGAGTGAGCATAGAATCCAATAACATATCCGGCTGATATAGTTCGTCGGGGTTTTGGAGACACTTTTGTAGTACCCATTCTTCAGAACATATTTCAGCTAAAACACGACGGGCTAACGATGAAAGAGATTGCGATGAGTCCAATAGCGTTGAACCAACACCACCACTGCCTCTGTAATGGTATATAATAAGCTTTGGCGCATTAATAATAAAATAACAATAAATTTGATTGAAAAATCGGTTTACGAACGATAATTTTACATGATAACGTCATGAATCGTTGTGTCTACTGTCTAAGTTTGGCTCAGGCGGAAGGTGACACTATCACATCAAAAAAGGACCTTTTTGTATAGTCTTCAAAAAACCTATGTATACGTAAGGTGTACATTCGTCGTAGATTACTTATTCGGATATTTCACAGCCGGTCTAAGTCTGACTACAGTTTGCTTGTGTTAAGAATGCAGTGAGTTATCATTCTTTCAACTGGTCACTGTGAAGTTGACCTTGTAATGTGAAAAGATTTGATTGGTTAGAGGGCGGGGCTAGATCGATGACCCACTGCATCCTTAATGCGAATAAATTGTAATGGAGGTCTCAGACGTGGCTAGTAAACACCCTACAAGCAAAAACGTACAGCCAAACAGAGAGATTTGTGTTCCGGTGCGATGGTGTATACAAACCATAAGGGATGAATTGTCTATTCCCACATTATCGCGCTTCCTTCCCTCTTAGATTGTATAATCACTTACCATCAAGTGTGATCATATTCAAGCGCTAAATTAATAAATATTAAATGATATTACGTCACGTCTTTATATCTATTCGTTTATTTTTTATGTATATCTTATAAAATAGATAATATGTACATCTGAAGAAACAAAAGTTAATATAATATATACAGTGAGGTAATTTGAAACTGTGTATGTTAAGAATTATAAGAAGTCATACTTTTTTGACGATATTTTGGAAATATTATCAAAATCAATTTATATTGGTAATTAGTGACATCGGTGCCTGAATATTAGTTATGCTAAAAATACACTTTGAACTTCCAAAACAACTAAAAGAAGCATGACTTCAAATACATTTGGGGTTTTTATAAGTTTTGGTGTTAATAAAATAAATCTTCATATAAAGTTAAGTTTAGCTAAAATCGTCGTGTGAGCAAGAACAGCTAAATGTGCTAATTAAGGAAATATAGTTAGAATCTTATAATATATAATAATGTATAGATTTTTTTGGTAAAGGTAGCAGCCCATTGACAACCGACTGCTGGGCACAGGCCTCCTCACACATAGGAGAGGGGGTTCCATCATCGTGCTCCATTGCTGGTTGGCAGATATAGTACACAAGTGCACTTTTTATTCTTCACTCTCATAGTGGGATGTGAAGGGAATCCAACACGACTGGAGAGAGCTTAGGCGTAGACGGCGGCTTAACGTGCTCTCCGAGGCACGGGGGTGGAACACACCGCCAACAACACTACATCAGGCAAATATTGTCTTCTATGTTGATAGAATACTCATTATCAATTTTTTAATTCACCCGACCCGACTTTTAAAGACAAATAGTATAACAATGGCTACTCTTCAATGTCAAAGTATATTTAAAGGGGAACAAGAATAATTTTTCTTCCTGATAATCTCTCCAACTTCTGGATAGATTTTGACGAGACTTTCAATGCCATAATGTAAAATGTTGGATAATTGTGTTCGTCTCCAACAATAGCTGAGCGGTATACCCATTTTCGACATCACATTTTTCTGCAATAACTACTGTGTATGACACATATAACTTACAAAATGGTTAAACCCATAACTTGGGTACGTCCGTTTACCTGTGCAGAGAAGTTTAGAAGTAGGAGATAGAGATTTTTAATTTATTGAAGTGAAACTTCTTTAGGGGAGAAACGCGTGATTAGCGTCATAAACATGTGCAGCGTTTTTTATGTAAATGCGTCAGAACGTTAGGTACTTTTAATATTTAGAAACAACAAGTGGCATTTTAATTTACCGCTCATTCAATAATTCAATATACTAATTTTCATAAAATATTTTATTCATAAAGTCTAATATTGACAAAAACATGAGGCATTTTTATTTACAATTCGTCATTTGAGATTTAAATAAATTATTTGTATTAAAGTGCGATACTTTTAATATTGTAATGACAATTAAATTCCTAACATATCTTACTTTTTCTCTCCCTGTAAGTCTCGGAAATATAAAGTTTTAGATTTGTATAAATATAAATAAGACTTAAAAATTAATTTGCCAAAGAGGTTTCACTTATGACATGTGTACTTAGTACGCAAGCACTTTAAGATTTTTTTGCTATCCAGAACAAGGATCTCCAACTACAAATATTTACAAAATAGCGCAGCGACTGGGTTCAAAAAGTAGTACTTTTGTTTCTCCTGTATATCACTTCGCTCGTGAAGATCTGAATCTACGGCAAAACTTTTCTGACTAGATATAGGGCGCCCTTATTTATGCTCATAATGTATAAATGGTACAGATATAAATAAATTAGTTTAACACAATTAATTTGTACAATCTGCTGTAAACTGTTGTAAATGATTACACCTGCGAATCACCGAGTGTTATGAGAATGGAATTAGCAAAACAAGTGAAGCAAAGCGAAGGGGTTTTTTGGTATTTATAACAAGCAGTGTTGCCAACTAAGCGGTTTTTCCCTACATTCGTGGAAAAATATTTGAATAAAATTTGGTACCGAATGATTAGTTTTTTAGGGAGTGAAAGATTTTTGATGTAATTTTAAGAATATATTTTTATGTTGATTAAAAAATATAATAATACAATGTGCTTTTAAGTTTTAAGAAAATTGCCTTCACAGAATTAAAAAGACATAGTCACGATGGTTTTTATTTGTATATATTTTTATGTTAGAATATTCTGTACAATGAATTTACCAACCCAATTAGTTATAACCAAGCTCTTTTACACCGACAGATCATTTTTAGTGATAAGGCAGCCTTTACAAATTTATAATTGTACATTTAAACTTACATTTTTGGTTTTTTGCGCAAGAAAGTATTTTGTATTATATTGTAATCTTTAATACAAAAACAACTATTATTACCAAGTGAAATAAGTTTACAAATGCAAACGGCAAACGAGGATACACTTGATAATTAATAAATCCTGAAATTGAAAGTCATTTACTAATTACTACCAATAAGTACGAAGATGTTTTTGAGAGAAGTTACCTACTTCAATTCTCTGGATTTCGGTTACTTGATGTAGAAATGCATCAACATAATGGTGTTTGAAGTTCGACCGAGCTTGACTATAAGCAATTTGTGTCAAAGGTAAACCAATTTAAATTAACCAATATATAATGAATTATAATTTATATTGTTTCCAGCGGGATTTAGTTATTTTTAAAATTGCTATAGGGAAAATGAGACATAGTTTAAACAGTTGGCGACACTGGTATAATATTTTGCATGTAGTAAAGTGTTCCATTATATAAAAGAGACAGCTAACACAACACACGTATGAAATTTTGACATAACTTCTTTTGTGTAAGAGTTGCACATTGAACCATAGTACAATACACTAATCCCTTGCATAACACGATACTCTCATAACTACATTTCATATTCCTCGTATAACACATATTTTTATCTCTGATAACGCAATCCGATCGCATTTTTGTATATACTTTATTTGGTGTCACTTTAAATTGAATTATCTATCTATACGTGAAGTAAAATTTCATATATGTTTTTAAGAAAATTGGGGAAATGGAGGAGTATAAAACTTTCTACACTTTTAGTTAATATAGAGAATGAATGCACAATGATAAAATATATTTTTTTCAATTATGCGTAAAAAATACATTAAATCAATAAATAAAACATTACAGATACTATCATGTATTTGACACACAAGGACTCTTTTGTTTATTGTTGAAATCTGCGGTCAAGTAGACAATAGATTAAAATTGTATATCAAGGTCATTTAGCAAACGATGAGAGTTATAAAAAAACGTTTGCAGAGTTTTGTATTATTATTTATTGAAGTGAAACATTTTTTATGGCGTTATTTTTTTCAAATAAACTTTGGCGTTTTAATTTGCGACTCCTCATTTTATAATTTAATATACTATTTTTTATAAAACATAAAAATTTCATAAATTTTCTTTTCTAATTTTTAAATTCAAAAACAATATCTAATAAACAATTTCTGATATTGACAAAAGAACATTTATTTACACATTTTAAATATTTGAATGATAATTAAAGTCTCGGAAATCTAAAGTATTACATTTGTATAAATATAAACAAGATTTAAAAATTGGTTTGCCAAAGAGATTTCACTTCTGACATGTGTAATTTTTAATTTTATTTTATCGCATGGATTTTTGTTTCAATAAAAAGATAGCTTTGATACGAAGATTTTAGAACTTTCTTATCTTTAACGAAAATAGCGCCTTATACGAGGTTAGTCATATGTGAGCGTTTTATGAGTTTTCTATCGCGTTATAGAAGGGATTACTGTATATTTATAGAGCATATTACGGTAATTTTTATACACTGACATCTTATATTTGATAGGCTTTTTTTAAAAAGTAACATTTTTATTTCCATAATACACTGAATAAATATAATTCCCACAGCGCCTTGACAGAATAACGAAATCCAAGTTAGATAGGATGGGATGAGAAATGAGACCGACCACACGTGTAGCCATGAAGGTACGTGAATGTGCATATAACTCATAAAATTAAAAACAAACCTAGGAGTTCTATGGCCCCCACTCATCTCTGTATCTACCATCCTAAGAATAAAAAAAAACATTTGCTTAACATTGTATAAAAATATAAAACGATTTGCGTTGCGAAAAGTAGCATTATCTGAACATAAAATTTAAGGCAGAGTTTTTCAATGTTAATACAGTCAAAACCAAATATAACGACAGATCGGTTATAACAACTGACTGGCAAGATTCCGACCGAATCCGTATATATATATATATATATATATATATATATATAGTAATAAGTAAATATATTGTCTATAACGGCATCGGATACAGCGTGACATAGCTTAAAACAACGAAGCTTTATCGATATTCATCGGCTATAACAACCAATCGTATACCTCGTGCAGAAAAAAGTCGACTCAGCGTAAAAAACACAGAAAGTCTAGTCTACGCACTGTACTGTAGGTACTCTAATTTTTTCATAATAACCTTTTTTTTACATATTTTATTTGAAAACAACTTATTTAGCATAACCCATACCACACTACAAACGTTTATATAAACTAATTGTGTATAACTATCGGAAATAACATTCGAAATATACGGTCCCTTCAATGTCGTTATATCCGGTTTCGCCTCTACATAATAAAAACAGATTTTTTATAATTTTTATTATTGTCTATCTGTTCAAATAAAACTGTACAGAAAAGAAATAGTTGACTTATATAAGAAAATGGTGTAACAGTCGCATTTTTTTCATATGACAAATATTAATCGATTTTAATGAATTATCGATTCGCTAAGTATTATTAATAATAATCGTTGGGACGTCCTCGCTGGCGCAATCGTGCTAGTATTCGCTTCGCTAGTAGAGACCCTGGATTCGATACTCAGGAGGGCGAATTAAGGAAATAGCATTTTCAAATGTTTCTGAGTTTTAACAGGTGGGAGATTTCGGCTGTGGCTTGCCCCGAAATATTCGTATCGAATACGATGTTTGGAACCCATGGAATAGCCATTTAAAAATGGTAAGATTTTGGCTAGCCTTTCCTACTCCTACGCCCCGAACCTCCGGTACATTCACAAGACAAAATTTATGAAATTGTACTTTTAAAATTTGTCTAGTTTTCTATGTGACAGGAGGTTTCGGTCGTGGCTACCATCTCGCCCCACCACCCCACCTAGTACGAGATGCGACGATGCGTTGAAACCACTACGAGGTAAATTACCTATCGACAGAGGAGCGTGCTTCTGCCTTAGACCGTATCATTACTTACCATTAGGTGATTTACAGTAAAGCGCTAACCTGTTATACCCAAATAGACCCAAAAATAAATGACACGAATGATATGTAATCGATTTTCATTACATAGATATTACTATTGAAATATTTGTGAAAGAAAAAATCAATTTTCATTAATTTGTAGCATTACGTTGCTGGCAACACTATTAAAATTTTTCAATCTGTCACTAATGATAGCTGTCAAAAATAAAAGTAACAACCATAAAACATATGTAGCAAATTATATTTTGAAATAAACATTATTTAAAACTAAATTATAAGTGTACAAATAACTATTTTAAATACATAAGGCTAGAACTGTCATTAATTTAGATATGTAATAATTTGATTTTAATGGCATTAACTACTATGGGCAAAGCAATAAAGTGAACTTCAGCAATTTTTTAAATGAACTAATTTAATAATAACTAGCTGTTCCCGACGTCACCCGCGTAGTTCACTATCCATTGGGAAATATGGGGGAAACTGTAATTGATTGAATCAACTTGTCAATCTAAACCATTATTCGATCCATGTGAACATATATATATAATTTCATTGCCATCAATCCAGCAGTTAAGGACGTAAGTTATATATTAAATATTTCAATATTCAGTTATCAGGAAGTCCCATGTATGATTTCTGGCATATTTAGGAATTGCGCTTTCAAAATTTTCTAGGTCTGGATAGGTAGGCTTCGGTGGTGGCTGGTTACCACTCTACCAGCAAATACAAGCAATAGTTATATTCCAAATATTCCATGAGAGTAGCTGGTTAAAAGGGCTGAGAGGTTTTATCAGTGTCACATTTAGTCCCCTAGCTTACACTAAAAAATTGTGTACCAATACAATGATTAATAAAAGGTAAATCTCAATAATTTAGTGCAATCTTAGATTGTATTATCACTTATATCACATTAGGTAAAAAAACCAATAACACAGCAACGAGAACTGAGATTTCCTAATACATACATGGATTCATATTAAAGGTAAGTAGCAGCTTATTAACATCCCACTCCAGGGTACAAGCCTCCAAACTAATAGGAGAGAGGGTTTTAGAGACACCACATTGTTAGTTGTAATACCATAGTATTACTCCTGGAATATACAGGTTTCCTCGTAATGTTATCCTTCCTCGAAAAGCAAAATGATGAATTGTAAAGAACAATTTTTGTAGAGACAAACTCAACAGTGCCTGCTGGGGATTCAAACCCACACAATAAACGAGAATCTACACTTCACAGCACAAAGCTATCAAGGCTCTTTCTACCTTCAGTACTTCTTAGTGTCTAATTGTTAATAAAAATTCAGCAATTTGATCTTCAGTTAAGGAGCATTCTCCTTTAGAGCATTGAGAGGAATGCTGCATATTCCTGGACTATTTGTTATTTAAATGGCCTTGCTGCCACAGTGGTGTGAGTACTCCATTTTTTTAAAAGTGAAACTTCTTTAGTGAAACGTCACGAAGATGTGCAGCGTTTTTTATGCTAATTTGTTTGAAAGTTACATAGTTTTAATATTTACAAATAACATGTGGTGTTTTAATTTAGCACTCTTCATTTAATAATTTAATATACTATTTTTCATAAAATATTTCATAAATTCTCTTTTCTAAATTGTAAATTTATTAATATTTTAATAATTTGTAATATTGACAAAAAACACTTGGCATTTTTATTTACGATTAGTCAGTTGAGATTTCAATAAATTATTTATATTAATTTACGACACTTAATATTTCAATGACAATTATATTCCTAACATATACCCCTTTTTCCCTCCCTCTAAATCTCATAAATCTATCGTTTTACATTTATATAAATATAAACAAGATATAAAAATTGGTTTGCTAAAGAAGTTTCACTTCTAATATGTTTCATTTTACTCTCATCTTTTTTATTGCTGTCAATTTAGTGCTTGACTGTGATCTCACCTGATGGTTTATTTGTCTTTGCTGGTAGAGTGGTAACTAGCCAGCAAGGACATTCATATACCAAAGAGTCCGGGTATATGCAGCTTTTCTCACAATGTTTCCCTTAACCGAAGAGCACAATGTTGAATTTTAATTCTCCATTTGAGAATTTAGGAAAATGTAAATGTAAATTATCTCTTACTAAGATAGCGCTTCCATCTTGAGACTGTATAATCAGCTGTGATCACAGTCAAATGCTGTGGAGAAGAGTGGTGGGTCCTCTACTTTAAAACTCTCTCATATTTTATGAGGAGGCTTATGCCTACAAGTGGAATGTTAATATACTGCTGCTTACTTAAAAATAATTAAGTATAAATATATTTATACTCACGACATTAAATCTAGTTGTGCGTCAGTTGGTACAGTATCACTGGTACCAAGAATGTGGGAGAGTTCGCTGGATTTCTTCCCACTAGGTTTGCACCCGTCTCTCGCTGTCGAATCCACAACCACTAAGGAAATTGAACAATTAATTAAACGTCGTTTATACAACTACTTCTTAAATCAGTAATATTATATTTCAATATGCACTTTTAGTTTATGTATGTATATTGTATATGTATTTAATATTATATAGATATTTATGTTTATTGTATCTAAAATATATTTATTTTTACAACCCCCATTTTGTTTTTTTGTACTCAGAAATATCTTAATTTGCACCATCCCACTCTTCTTTTTAAATAACTCCTGTCGCCAAAGGTTGTCTGAAAGAGATTGCTTATAGCAATAAGACCGCCTTTTGGTCTGCTGCCTCATTGGTCTAGTGGTTAGCATGTTCGACTACAGACATGAGGTCCTGGGTTCGAGTCCCGGGTCGGGCCAATTCGAAATCGATATTGAGTTTTCTATTAAGATTTTCTCAATATTTGCCCGAAGTNTACTCCTTGGTGGACAAGAGTGGAGGGGGCCAAAAAAGAGAAAGGCCACAAAGAAAACCACAAACATAACAAATACTGTATAATGCATCCTATCTCATTTACTCCCACAAATCTTATGTATTTGTGTCTTTCTCTTTTTACTGTCGGTTTTTCATTGGCTTTAAAATCACAATGATGTAAAAGAATTGTTTTAAATTTCACAAAATATTCTCAGAAATTAAAAAAAAACCAGACTTTAGAATAAAATTTAAAGTTGCATACAAAGTACAGGTGTCAAAATTTTTAAGTCTTTAGAAATCAACTAAAAAAGAGACTTAGTGGGAGAGAAAAAGGAATTTAATTGTCATTAAAATCTCAAATGACTAATTGTAACTAAAAATACCACGCGTTTTTGTCAACATTGGAAATTATTAACTAAAATTTGTTTTAGAATTTTAAATTTAGAAAAAGTTTTTATGAAAAATAGTATATTAAATTATAAAATGACGAGTGGAAATTTAAAATACCTTCAAACGAATTAGCATAAAAAATCTGCACATCTTCGTGACGCTAATCACGCGTTTCGTCCATAAAAAAATTACCATCATGCGCCTAAAAAAGTTTCACTTCAAAAATTAAACTTCCGTTACAGTATAAACTAACGCCTGATAAAATTTATTAGCAAATCAAATAATGAACTGGACCATCGCAAAAGATGTTAATTATTTGTGTAAAATGGTAAAAAGGAGCAAATTTCTTATTATATTACATTTAATGTGCCATTTTATAAAGATTATGTGAGCAAAACTTGAACAAGAAATAGTTTATAATTATTATTTCGTATCTTTAAGATTTGTTGAGTTATTTTATATTATTAGAAACAGGATAAGAATTCTTGTTCAAAGAAGCCAAAAACAGTAGTGCAAGACTCACCGACAAGAATACAGGTGAAGACAGCAAGTGCGTCATGAGCTGCTGCATCATGTAAGTCGCGATGGTGTAAGAGGTCAGGGTAGAGTGGAGGCGGGGCTGCGTGAGTTGTGTGAGGAGGTGGCAGCTGAGCCCCGCAAAGTGCCACTAGAGCTCCAAGCCACTCCGCTGCTAGGCTACTACACCAGGCTGTCATCTCAGCACAGACCACACCAAGCTCGTTTACACTGGCAGGTAGAAAACATTTAAATTTTGGATTTGCCTTTAAGTAACAGCCTATCCATTGATAGGCTGTTACTTAGAGGCAAATGTTCCATTCCTGGACACAGGCCTCTTCACTAATGGATAAATGTGGAACGATAGAGAGGCGCGATCGGCTTGAACTGCGGCTGGTGACGTAGTTATTAGATGGATAGATGTATACTTTATTGAACAGCACAAAAATAGGACAGCACAAAAATAGGACAACAAAAAATAGAATAGCTTAAAATTAACTAAATTTAGTGTTCAATTGACAACCCTTGCGGTTAGGGAGACAGTCCATTATTAATGTAAGAATAAAAATTTAATCAATATGTTATGACGTCATCACGTAAATTTACCGCCCGTAAACCGACTTTACAGACAATCAATTTTTACTACATCGAAGAGCACAATGATAAATTATAAACAACAATTAAGCACTAAAGATTTGGTGCCTGCGCACGATTTGAACCTGTGACTCTAACATAATCCACGCCCCTAATGAACCTTGACGGATTTGCCTTTATATAAAATCATATCAAGAATATACTTTAAAAAAGTCTGTTACACTGTTAATGGGAAATAAAGAACAATGTTTGAATTGCAATTGCACGTGTAAGCTCAATGTCACTAAAACTAAACGTATAAAGATAATTTTTAATAAATATGTACGGCATAGACCCATGTTACATCTGTGCATATTAAGTACTGTTAAAATTTTAAAGTCATAGTCAAAAAATATTTACTCAAGTATTTTTTTAAATTATTTTTATTTTATATATATTTATCAAGTTATTACAGCACTTTTGAACCGTCAGATATCGTTTTTTTTTTTCAAATAATAGTTAAAATGAATGACTGATGATATCATTAATGAAGGACTTACAATCTAAAGCTACGAGGATTCCTTGGCGCCCTGATCTGAGAAGAGCCCACAACAAACTCAGTCGGGTGTACGCTTCTTTTGTCATTAACATTACAATATTTATATTTAATTTATTATATATCAAGATATATATAGAGTAATTCATGCACTCCTACGCTTTTTTATCATCTAAATATTCCTCCAAATTATACAATGATTGCTCTATTAGCTTTTTTTAAATGAAAGATTTAAATTCACTCGGAGACATCTTTGTAAATTCTTTTGGGAGCTTGTTAAAGAAACGTATACAGTTACCTTTAAAAAAGGTAAGTAGCGGCCCATTAACGCCCCACTGTTGGGCACAGGCCTCCTCGCTCATATGAGATAGGGTTTTTAGAGCAGAGACCCACCACGCTGCTATAATGCGGATTGGCAGGCATAGTACACAAGTCCACTCTCTATTCCTTCACTCTCATAGTCCGATGTGACGGTAATCCGACACAACCGGAGAGAGATCGGCGCAGGACCGATGGCTTAACGTACTCTCCGAGGCACGGGGGTGGATCACACGGCCAACTTCCCAACTTCGGGCAAATATTGAGAAAATGTAAATAGAAAACTCAATATCGATTTCGAACAGGCCCGTCCCGGGACACGAACCTACGACCTCATATCTGTAGTCGAAAATGCTAACCACTAGACAAATCTATAATAAGACTGATAAAATTTAAAACGCAAACACACACACACTTTCTATTCTAGTCAGACGGTTACCCTCAAATGACTTGTTAATTTTATGTAGCCTACTAGTTTACAGCAATTTTATTTTTATTTCTTAAGTTATACGAGGTACATTTAAGTTACTTATTGACCCAACAATTATAACAAACAACACTATCGCCATCTTCTCTTCGTCCAAAATTAGGTTTCATAAATTAGTTAATAATAAAGTCCTGAACACTACAACCACCATACATACAAACACAATGAAAGAGATGAATTTATGATGAATGGCAATATTTTGATAGATGGGGAACAAGTGGAAGAGGTGAAAGAATTTCTATACTTGGGATCTAAATTTACAAAAGATAAGTGATATTGAAAGGGGAGTGAATGCAGGGAATATGGTAAATGGTGCTCTGCACGCCTTTTATGAATAGCCAGATGGTGTCTCAAAGGGCCAGACTGGCTGTGCATGCAGGAGTGTTGGTGCCAACACTTATGTATGGTAGTGAAAGTTGGGTATGGCAGAAGAATCATAAAAGTAAAATAAATGCGATAGAGATTGAGAAGTATGAGTGGATTAAAACTGAGTGACAGAGTGAGAAATAGTGTGATAAGAGAACGTTGTGGTTTAAAAGATGTAGTGACTAAAATTGAGAAAGGTATGCTTAGATGGTGTGGGCATGTAGAGAGAAAGAATGAAAGGAGACTGACAAAAAGGATTTATGAGTCAAGAGTGAATGCAAAAGTTGGAAGGGGAAGACCAAGGCGAACGTTCCTGGATCAAATCCAGGACATTTTAAATAAGGGCCAAGTCAAGTACGAGTACTTTAAACCAACAACTTGTATGCAAGGTTTGTGAAATGAGATTGAAAGAAGCGAAGGAGTTATGCAAGCATCGTGGCAAGTGGAAGGACGTTGTCTCTGCCTACCCCTATGGGTATGAGGCGTGATGCTATGTATGCATACAAACACACACAGACGGAGTATAAGATGTGATTGTTTATAAGTTATTGTTAACATAGGGTGAGTGTGTATTTGGCATAAGATTGATTAGCACACTCATGTTGAAACTGCCAAAATGGTGTATTTCGCTTATTTTCATAGCATTACGTTTTACGGCATACTGTTATAGGGTAAGGCGGCGGACATTGAAATTATATTTATTTTATTAAAAAGAGCAATACGGGCCATATATGATTAGGATCTCCTGTTTCACTAAGAGATAAATTTAAAGAAACATCAATTCTTACAGTACCGTCGCAATATATATTTAATAATATCTTGATAATATACATTTATTCAGTAAGAAAAGTGAAATACACAATTTTAATACAAGAAATAAAAACAAACTTGTAATGACAAATTTTAGAGTGAAGAAGGTTCAGAAATCATTTGTCGGGTTGAGCATACGCATTTTTAATAAGTTACCTCAATCAGTTTTAGATTTGCCTCCATATAGTATTCAAAAACATCCTTTTACAAAGGACATATGTTGAAGATAATTTATGCGATAGAAATGTTTGGACTTGATTCCAGTTTCACACAGAAGCAATATATTACTCATTGTAACATACACAACTATTTCTAAAAGAGTAACCGTTGAGTTTCTTGCCGGTTTCTTCTTAGCGTATTCAACTTTCCGAACCGGTGGTAGATTTGTTACCAACGGACAGACTACTAAAGATTCAAAATTGCTTTTTGAGCCCACTTGAATAAAGAATATTTTGATTTTGATTGGTTCATTTGTTTTGTTTTTACGTTCAACATTCCCAGTTAAGATGCTGCAGATTTTTTATTATAAATAAATAATAGTATATAATTACCGGTCATTATCAACCTCACGACAAACTGCGAGCATTGCGGAGCACACAAAACTATATCTGTTGGCCGGTGATTCAGACACTTGCCGGGCCCACGAGATCTCAATTTTCCCTATAAAAAAATAATAATATGATATCCATCTTAATCTAAATTCCTTAATAGAAACGGTCGCATTAGCAGTCCATTAACGTCTCACAGCTGGGTACAGGCCTCCTCACTCAGGAAAGAGGGTTTTTAGAGCATAGGTCCACTGCGGATTAGCAGGCATAGTACAGAAGTGCACTTTCTATTCCTTCACTCTTATAGTACAATAAAACAGGAATCTAACACGACCGAAGACTTCCCCACTTCAGGCAAATATTGAGAAAATCCTAATACTCAATATCGATTTTTTAATTGGCCTAACTCGAACCCAGGACCTCATGTCTGTTGTCCAAAATGCTAATCATTTGACAAATGAATAATAAGTCGGATAATATTAATAGGACAACTTAAAACGCAAATACACGCACACCAACAAGAAAATATCGATTAATATGAAAGAATCGATATTTTAAATCGACAACCACAATACTACAAATCTATTTATTATTTTCATACTACATAAAGTCAGACATCATCTTGTATAATATAGATAGATATAATATAAATACTTCCAATTAAAATAAAAACATACCTTTTCTTGGATTAGTGAAGAATTCGCTCAAGAACTGTGGATTATACTGATAGTTTGACGGAGTTGGTGTCAAAGGCGAATACAGCGCTTGTCTGGAATCAATTAATCAAAATAATATAAATATTAATCCTCGTGGGGTTCTTCACAGCATTCCGCGATTATTAATATAACATTTACTACAAGCTTTAGAAATACAATTTAGATAATTTGTACAAGATATATCACTGGTCTCTATTAACGTAGCCGGCCCCATGTGGGCCATTTTTAATTTAATAACTTGAGTATTAGAAGAGTTAATTTCTTTAGGCGCATGAGGGTAAAATTTTTACGGATGAAACGCGTGATTAGCGTCACGAAGATGTGCAGCGCTTTATTCTAATTCGTTTGAAGTTAACCTTCAAATTAGTAGTTTTAATATTTACAAATAACATGTGGCATTTTATAATAAATATTCATTTAATATACTATTTTTTATTTATTTATACTTTATTGTACACCTCGGCCTCGCTGGTGCAGTGGTGCGAGTATTCGCTTTGCTAGCGGAGGTCCCGGGTTCGATCCCCGGTAAGGCGAATTTCGGAAATTGTATTTTCTAATTTGTCTGAGTCTGGACTGGTGGGAGGCTTCGGCCGTGGCTAGTTACTACACTACCAGCAAAAACGTACCGCCAAACAAACAGATTTGTGTTCCGGTACGATGTTCTTAACAGATTAGTGCGCTTCCATCTTAGACTGTATCATCACATACCATCAGGTGAAATCACAGTCAAGCGCTAATCTGTCAGCAATAAAAAAAAACCCTACACAAAGTAATTATACATTAGGAAGGAGACTTAAACAATGTAAATTAGTGACGGACAAAAGGCGGTCTTATCACTTTAAAGCGATTTCTTCCAGACAACCTTAAGGAAGGAGACTTAGTTAAGAGTTTAAAGGTATGTGGTTAGAATAATAAATACACTACATATATTCATACATAAATATGTCTGAAAATAGAATACATACATCATCAATTTATAAAAAATAATGTTGACAAAAAATTCTCGGCATTTTTATTCACGATTTGTCAGTTGAGGTTTCCATAAATTATTTGTATGAATTTTCGACAAATTTAATATTTCAATGACAATTAAATTTTCCTTTCTCCGTCTCGAAAACCTCAAGTTTTAGATTTGTATAAATATAAACAAAACTTAAAAATTAGTTTGCCAAAGAAGTTTCACTTCTAACTTGTGTACTTTGTACGCACGCACTTTTAATTTTTATTTGTTTAATGTTACATAATTTGAAATTCACAACATACTTAATCTTTGGATATGCGTTGGCGAAGGTATCTGCGTGAGGAGCATGGAACAAATGTGATGCTGCTTTGTATAGATCGTGTAGTTGTGCTAACACGCATCGTTCGGCTGAGCCGCAGTCGCCAGGATTCACCACACATTTCACTAATCTACACAACTGCTCGAATACTGCTGAAGTTTGCTCCACGCATACTGAAGGTAGAAAGAAATTATTTCACTTATTACGGTTTAAGAGCGCGTGAATAATAATGCCTTTAAAAGGTAAGTAGTAGCCCATTAACGTCCCACAGCTGGGCACAGGCCTCCTCACTTATATGAGAGAGGGGTTTTTTTGAGCATAGACCAACCACGCTGCTCCACTGTGGATTGACAGGCATAGAACACAAATGCACTCTTTATTCCTTCACTCTCATAGTCCGACGGGAATCCTGACACGACAGGACAGAGATCAGGCGCAGGACCGACGGCTTAAAGTGCTTTCCGATGCAAGGGGTTGGATCACACCGCCAACTTTCTAACTTCGGGAAAATATTGAGAAAATCTTAATAGAAAACTCAATATAGATTACGAATTAGCCCGACCAGGGTCTCGAACTCAGGACCTCATGTCTGTAGTCGAATATGCTAACCATTAGGCCAACGAGGCCAATTAAGTTTTTCATTTACATCTATCATTTCAGTTACTTTTAACACATTCAAATTACAATTAAGAGCGCGTGAATATTGGACATTAATTATATTAACAAATTCAAGATGACGAGTTTGAAACAATTGTTCCAAAACTCATGGAGTCTTATTATAAAATAACGTTTAATTCTAGTGAATTTCATACATTTTAAACCATGGACTAAGGTTTTGCTTATCACGATAAAGCCGCGCGTCCCTTGTTTACCGCCGGTTTTAAGTTTTGGGAACGTTTGAGTTTTTTTCCGCCTTTTTTGATCCTTTCTTGGTTTTGATCCGTTGATCTAATGCATGTGTCAGTGACCTTTTTTTATAGAAGGACCACACTGTATCTAACAAACACATTTTTTTAAACAAAACTATGTATTGCTTTATTAAACACATTTATCTTTATTATTTATATGCCTGCGGACCCGTTTTTAACGAACCCTAGCAATGGTTTAATTTGATTTTTATAATAAATTCAATACAAAAGCGAAGGTCTAAATTTAAATCGCGGACTAGTTAGTTTTGGTTTAGTCCACTTTTTATATTTATTATAAATATCATGAAATTTGTTCCATTTATACTGAAGTATAAGTATTATGACTTAACAACAGATGGAATTACAGTCAAACTTTATACTGTCGTCATTAAAAAACACCTGCCTAGGATCACATATTTAGGCTATCATGGTTAAAGTATAGGTGATGAAAAATAAAATTACTTGGAGTACGTACGCAATAAACAGGAATGGTATCTTCTCAGTGCGCCAACAGTGTAAAGTGCTAATGCGGAGGTGTAAGCTCTGGGAGCCGCTAGCCCACTGCTGGGCG
The DNA here is from genome assembly GCA_015832385.1 of Elymnias hypermnestra. NCBI lineage: Eukaryota > Metazoa > Arthropoda > Insecta > Lepidoptera > Nymphalidae > Elymnias > Elymnias hypermnestra. Next base: position 2,928,333 of record JACTOM010000907.1, read on the forward strand.
CACCACGTGTTATTAAAGCCGCCTCAACTTCAGACAATTCTTTGAGAATCTGTAATAAAACTATATTATACTAGCAACGAACGGTTGATTTTGGCTCAATATATTTTCGAAGCCTGCCTCATTGGTCTAGTGGTTAGCATGTTCGACTACAGACATGAGATCCTGGGTTCGAGTCCCAGGTCGGGCCAATTCGAAATCGATATTGAGTTTTCTATTAAGATTTTCTCAATATTTGCCCGAAGTTGGGAAGTTGGCGGTGTGATCCACCCCCGTGCCTCGGAGAGCACGTTAAGCCGTCGGTCCTGCGCCTGATCTCTCTCCGGTCGTGTCGGATTCCCGTCACACCGGACTATGAGAGTGAAGGAATAGAGAGTGCACTTGTGTACTATGCCTGCCAATCCGCAGTGGAGCAGCGTGGTGGGTCTATGCTCTAAAAACCCTCTCTCATATGAGGGAGGAGGCCTGTGCCCAGCAGTGGGACGTTAATGGGCTGCTACTTTACTTATATTTCCGAAGTAAAACTTCTTTATGCACGCTTGACTTGGGGAGAACGGGTTTATTTTCGATAAAATTAATGACACAGTCAATAAGTTAAGATAAGTAGCAGCCCATTAATGTCCCATTACTGGGCACAGGCCTCCTCGTTCATATGAGAGAGGGTTCTTAGATCACAGACCCACCACGCTGCTCCACTGCGGATTGGCAGGCATAGTACACAAGTGCACTCTCTATTCCTTCACGGCCGGAGAGAGAGATCTGGCACAGGACCGACGGCTTAACGTGCTCTCCGAGGCACGGGGGTGGATAAATTTTTCCCAATTTCGGGCAAATATTGAGATAATCTTAATAGAAAACTCAATACCGATTTCGAATTGGCCCGACCCGGGACTCGAACCCAGGATCTCATGTCTGTAGTCGAACATGCTAACCACTAGACCAATGAGAGTCAATAAGGGAAGTGCAATCCTTTTATGAGGTAATTTACCTCCTTTGGTTCGTATATAGTCCCTGAATTTCCTAAGAAAATAAAAACTAATTTTCATATAAATATAGATTTATTTTAGAGTTTGAAAAAAACGAACATTTCCCAATCAATTTGTGTGTTTATAGTAATTGCAAAAAAAAAAAAAAGAATAAATCGAAAGCAAAAGTCGCAAACCGTCCGGAAGAAGTTTCATATAATTTACCTGAATGCAGGTTTCGATGAGGCCGTGTACATTTAGGGCTATTTCCATTAAATCCAGTGCAAAGGCAACGTGTTCTGGCTGTGGCAGGTAGGTGGTCGCACCAGCTGCATAAGCTGCTAAAGCCTCGCAAACCGCACCACCCACAGCCCAGGATACAGCCCCTTGTTCGTACATAGACATAGCCTAAAATACATGGTAAAATTATTTTAGTACATCCCACTTGTGAGATTCTTCTGCGAGACAGTAATCTCGCTGTAGGAGCTGAACCAAGAGAATAAGGGTCATAGATCGGGGTTTGTTATGAAATGCATTTCCTAGCGACAAAACAAGGGTATTTAGAATTTCTAATTACTAATGGCTTGACTGGAATAGATCCCCTGACTTTAACAAAACGTATATTCACACTATTACGTTAGCGAGACCATTGAAATAGCGTTAAGGTTATATTATTATTTGAGATTGTCAATTAACTATTGCGGAAATATCAGTGTTGCTGTGATTATATTTTAAAACTAGCGGCCCGTCCCGGCTTCGCACGGGTAGACATTAATAGGTACAGATATTTAAGTTATAAGCATGATAATTAAAACGACCATGAATCACTAAATTAGAAAAAAATCTATGCTTATCTTAAAGCCTCCCTGTACATGTTTAAAAAAACTCGAAATATTCAATGTCGCTTGCATCCATTGCGTAAGGTAATCTAGTTCATAATGGTGCACCCCCTTCTCCCACACTGCCCCTCTCTTGTCGAGTTAGTTACACGATGCGCTGCGTGGCGGCCGCCGCCGGCATGTATTTTAATTTTAATTTCATGATATCTTTTGAATGGAATATCCGATTTCAATAATTCAAAAAGTAATCATCAGGTGTTGAGACAGTCTTGAATATTCAATTATTTATTTGGATAAAAACTCATAAATGGTATGGATAACACGGTCTGTTTTTGATCGGCATTTTTATCAATTTGTTAAATGTAAAAAAGTAGTTATAGTGACGTATCTACAATAGTTAGACATATGGTCTCGCGAAGTTTTTTGTAGATATTGATATATTCTATAATATTGTCGAACATTTTTTGTCCTACCATTAATAGTCTTCAAAGCATATGCGATGAAAGACATTTTACACCTTCGGTTGGTTTTAATGGGAATTTCTAAAAATTTCTATAGTAATCTAGTGCTAAATATAGCCTCTGTTACTCAGTGATAATGTAGCTTTCTAATGAAAAAAGAATTATTAAAATCGGTCCAGTACTTTTTGAGTTTATTCGTTACATACAAAAATACAAATCTTTCCTTTTTATAATATTATGTTAGTGTAGATAAGATTGTCAATTGATTATTACGGCAGTATCGGTGTAATGTTTAATAAGATGGTGCATTGAATTATTTTTGGATGGTTACACCAATAGCGCGAACACCAGTTTTCTTGTTGAGTGTGAGTTATTAGAGAGTGAGAGTTGACGAATATTCGAAGAGAACGCAGTTCTCAGTTTTGTGTTAGTAAATTGGGCTGCTCTGCGATACGAAGCTAAGTATATTTAACTAATTTTAAAACCTCGTCTTATTAATGTCATAATAATAATTGTGTTTTATATTTAATGTAAATGTTAATAATATAATGAATAGAAAAGAGTTTGAGTTTCTTGCCGCATTCTTCTCAATAGTCAATACTTACCGAACCGGTGGTAGTCTTTTGACGAATATTGGAAAAGAATACAAATCTTGAAAATTGTTGCAGTCTTTGAATTATTTTTTATTAATTCGGCACTTTCTGATAATAATATACATTTGAGTGATTGAAGAACATTCATTTTTTTTTCGCAAAATGTCTTAAAATTTCGTTTTGATATAAAAATACCCTAGTTAAAATTTACGCACTTAATATTAGCTGCTATAACGCGTCGATAAAACGACGCCCCGTTTGTACAAAAAAGATTGCCGAGGATCATTTTAACGATCTATCGATCAATGCGTCTTTGTTGCGCAATCGTGGCGGACGTGAGACGCGAATACCTACCACGCACTTGAAACAAAACTGACACGTTTGTAACCAATTTTATTGAACTCAACTTCGCAATGTAATTAATTTAATGCACACTTAAATACATAAAGAAAGAAACAAGTACAAAAACAACAAACAATATTTGGCAATTGGCTTGCAAAGGCGGTCTTATTGCTATAAGCAATCTCTTCCAGACAGCCTTTGGCGACAAAAGTTATTTAAAAAGTAAAGTGGTGTGGTGCTAATTAAGGTATTTGTGAGAAAAAAGAAATACAAAGGAAAATAAAATGGGGGTTTTAAAAATAAATACAGTGTAGATACTATAAACATAAGTATATATAATATTATATACATATACTAAAAGTGATATTTAAAGTAATATTTTTTTAAAAGATCTTTCTATTAAAGTAAATTTTACCGAGAATTGACTGTTTTTAACATATTCATCATGAAATCATTAGTATTAACTGTTGTATTCTTACATCAAAGGGAAACTTTTACGCCTGTTTGCAAAGAAAAAAATATAAAATGTCTTTATGAAACGCCCTAGTAGTAATGAATTTTTTAACGTCATCAAAAATGTATAGGTGTAATGTATTTTTTTTCAGAATTGTTACATATATATATGTCGGAGAATAAGAGAGATGGAGCACGTAGTGATTCTCCACCGACATCGTCATTAGTGGCATCCATAATTCAATCTTCATACTGTGGGCTTTGATGAGTAATGTTAGTGCAATAACACTTATTAAACGGGGGTTTAAGGGTATAAACGAGGGGTGTAAGGGAGAAACGCGTCCCAATCCGTTTCCCCAAATGCCAACCTCACCTGCACGCGGTGCACCCTGCTTTTACCGACGAGGCTCTGGCGACCGACAAATGGCGGTATAACCATTCTCTATAGCTGACATAAATGCCACAGACCGATAACGGGCAGCAGCGTTATCGGTGCGAGAGGATCAGCACTGCGATCACCAACCCGCCTGCCAAGCGTGGTGATTATTGGCACAACCACGTAATGATTGAGACAAGGCAGCAACGGCCCCCAGTCCCCGGCAGCCCCGCTATTCCTAGCTCTGGCAGCGGTTACGGTAACGGCGGGGCAGGGGGTGCTAAGAATCTCCGGAAGAGATTCCGCTGCCAACCCCGACGACTTGACCTGGCAACATACAACGCACGCACTTTGAGGACCGACGAAAAGATCTTCGAACTGGAAGAAGCAGTAAACAAGTTACACTGGGATATTATAGAATTGTCCGAAGTCCGTAGAGAGGGGGAGGACACGATAATCCTCGAATCCGGTAACTTGTTTTACTACCGGGAAGGTGAAGTTCAATCTCAAGGTGGTGTCGGATTCCTTGTCCACAAATCCCTCGTCAACAGCATTGTAGAAATTAACAGCGTGTCCAACAGGGTAGCGTACCTGATACTCAGAATCACCAAACGGTATTCGCTGAAGGTCATCCAGGTTTACGCACCCACATCATCACATCCGGATGAGGATGTAGAGGTTATGTATGAGGACATATCCAGGGCCATGCATACCTCTGGGACATTCTACAATGTTGTGATGGGAGATTTTAACGCAAAACTCGGCGAACGAAGTGGGGCAGAGCTGAGAGTGGGGCAATATGGCTATGGGCAACGGAACCAGAGGGGACAGATGCTCGCTGATTTCATGGAAAAGGAGGGACTCTACATGATGAACTCCTTTTTCAAGAAACAGCCGCTCCGAAAATGGACCTGGCTGAGTCCCGATGGTTCCACGAGAAATGAGATAGACTTCATCATGTCTACGAAACGGAACATATTCAATGATGTCTCTGTGATCAATCAAGTGAAAACTGGGAGCGATCACCGTATGGTAAGAGGCACATTGAATATCAACGTACACCGAGAGCGGTTCAGACTGGTGAAGTCTACGCTCCGACCCACTCGCGCGCATATCCAAAACCCCGAGAGCTTTCAACTAGAGCTGCAAAACCGCTTCGCCTGCCTCGAGGATTGCGAATCTGTGGACGAGCTAAACGATAGGCTAGTGGAAACTGTCCATACGGTTGGGATGAAATTTTATAAACCCCGTAAAAAGCAAACCAAGAGATTCTCAGACCATACTCTTAATCTCATGGAACAGAGACACGCAATGAGCTTGCAGTCTACAGCAGACGCGTCCGCATATCGGCAGATCAATAGACAGATCTCTAAATCGCAAAAGCGTGATGTGCGACACTTTAATGCCGAGCGTATACGAGATACCATCGAACGCAACAAAGGCACTAAAGTGTTCGCAAAAGATTTGTCTATCGGTCAGAGCCAGTTGACGCGGCTGAAGACCCATAACGGCGAACTCATTGCATCTGGACCTGAGATTCGGAGGGAGGTTGAGAGCTTCTATGGACAGTTGTACACATCGACTTGCAAGCCTATTGATAGTTTGGCTAAAGACCCCCGTGCCAAACTGACCCGGCATTATACCGAAGATATCCCGGACGTCAGCTTGTACGAGATTAGTATGGCTCTCAAACAGATGAAGAACGGCAAGGCACCGGGTGATGACGGAATCACAGCGGAACTCCTGAAGGCGGGTGGAAAACCCATTCTTAAAGTCCTTCAGCGAATGTTCAATTCCGTCATTCTGGAAGGCACGGTGCC
>JACTOM010000907.1:2934917-3028593 GCA_015832385.1 Elymnias hypermnestra
AAAAATAAAATACCTTTTATTTTCTACTCCCACACTTCTCTGCACATTTAAACATAAACAAATTACACGGTAATTATTATAGAAAAGTGTGATGCCGAAAAAAGGAACACCGCTCAGCTGTTGTTGGGAACCAACCCAACGCTGGTTTTCAGCGGCGACCCGGGACAAACACAAAACAAAACCTTAAAAATATAGTATAAATAAAAAAAAAATAAAAATTATTATAATTAAAATTTGGAAACGTCAGTGACAACTTGGCCACCACTGACCTATCTATTTGCCATTCTCCGTAAGTTAAAATAACACACACACACACACGCATATATATATATATACATATATATATATATATATATATATATATATATATATAACTTCTAGCCTTGTAGACGATTGATCTTAACATTAATTCTGTATATGTAAAAAAGTATCTCTGGAAGATCTAACCTGAAACTTCTGTGTGACAGCTTCAAAGTTGAATTCACTGCGGGAGTGTTTTTTGATTTTACCCCCTTCAGCCACATCAATGGAAAACTTCTTGGAGAACAATTTACATATTTCTGAAAAAAAAAATTCTATCTAATGAGCATATTTCAATTGAATACTGATCGATTTAGAAGTACAGTAGCAAAGAGGATTTAAGTTAAAAGAGTCACATGATTACATATTTCTTGTACATACACTTAAAAAACTTCTTTTAATTGTATTTAATAAACAATTTATTTTAAGACAATTATAATTAGTATGTAGATATTCTTGTGTAGGTTTACTTTATTGCCTACGTCCATTATTTCTTTATCCTAAGGTTGCTTGGAAGAAATCGCTATTTAACGATAGCAACGCCTATTGTACGGTTATTTCTGTTATATTTAAGTTATTTTGATTGTATATTGTTATATCCGACCTGCAATAGTGTATAAATAAAAATAGTATGTGTGTACTTATGTACACGCGTTAGAAGTTATACTTGGTGTAATAAGATAAAAAAAATTTCAAGAAACTAAAGTGTTGACTATAGCTAACTTCAGGGTGTCGGTTTTTTGTGACGGTGTGCGCGCGCATCGTAAAAATTCTAATCTCATCATTTTTAACACCCCGAAAGAAGTATAACTTCAATAAATATAATTGTAATTTTAATATGAACTGATTTGTTTGTTGTAATAGTAACTAGTCAAATTAAGAAACATTTTCTATGTAGTTTGACGGTAGAAAGAATTTTTAAATAGATCCAGTAACATCCTTTTCATTAAAAACAATGATATAAATGTAATGTTATAAACTTTAAAATTGGTTGTCTGTAAAGTTGGTGAACGGACGACAATTTTAAGTGATAACGACATAACAAAACGTGGATGAACAATTGCTGTTGTAATAAACAATGGAATTAGACCGATCGGGCATCTCTATCGCTTTATCTGCGCGCTCGATTCAGATGTATTGTGGTATGTGAACTTTACAACTACAGATAAAAAATAAAGTATTTTACACTAGTTTAAAAACCTTACAAAAATAAATACAATTGAATTGAGGTCAGAACATGAGTTTAATTTTGCCTAAGAAGTTACCTTTGGTCATTTTTTTGACAGCATGTTTAGCGTCATCCCTCTGTCTTCCAACTCCATAGAGCAGGATGTGACGCTGGTTTGCGTCATGTGGGGTGTGTTCCGGCTCCGTGGGGGGTAAGGGGAAGTGCATGGTGTAGTGGTAATGACGGGAAACGGCACCCGTACTGCCGCCCCCTGTAGAGCTCGACGATCGCATACCTGTTTATTTGTGTATTCTTAATTATATAAGATTCTTGTGTCACGGTGTTTGTCGTCAAACTCCTCCGAATTGGCTCGACCAATTCTCATGAAATTTTGTATGCAAAATGGGTACGTCTGAGAATCGCTCAACATCTATTTTTCAAACCTAAAGTGTTAATGGTAGTGTACCCCAAATAAAATTTGTTTATTCTTTAAGATAAAATTTTCGATTTTAATTTGTTTATGATTCGGCATTTTACACGTCCATCCCCATAACATACACTGGAATTACATTATATGATAAACCAACTTTTGCCGAGTCAGCTAGTTTCCTTATAGACACCCATACGACGTCGAATACAGACACGCACGCAAGTACGCACGCAAGCACGCACGCATACACGCATGCATTTACGCATGCACTCACATAAAGTTCAAAATATAAGTGTATGTTTGTTAACCAACCCATAAAGACAATAAAAAACATCATTCATTATAACCATATAGAAGTTCAGCCAAATACTTAAAAAATAACTACATTAATTTCTTTACTTATTGGAGTTCCAATGGGTATACATTTACAAAATAGGCTTATATAAAATTCCAAAGAATACAATGAACATTAAAATACATCCCTAAATGTAAAAAAACTAAATATTTTTTTATTTTAACATTCAAAACAAAAAAAATGAAAAGTTAAACTTCACTTATAAATTCAATTTCATGTCTGACCGATTTTTTAATTTAATTGATTACAAAACGACGGGACGGAACTTCAAATGGTTAACAGTTAGGGACAGTTTCTAAGAGAAATCTTATAATATAAAAATGAATCCCAAATGTGTTGGTAAGCGTATAACTCAACAACGCCTAGGTCAATTTTGCCAATTCTTTTTTTTTAATGTTCGTTGAAGTCCAAGGATGGTTTTTACGGCGAGAAAAGTTCGAATAATTGCAGGAGAAACCCCCTAAAAACAGCCCTTTTCTGTTTCCCATACAAACGTTTTCTAACTTAGATGAAGAAGCCAATTCGACCTTTATTACTATTCCATAAAATTCATAATAAATTACAAGTACTCACTGTTGTCTAAGCAAGAGTCAATTTGCACTTTATTACCACTACGCAAAGTTCAAAATCAATTGAATAGTAACAAAATGTGAGAGATATAGATCATTAGTACTGCTGTAAATTCATTTCCGCCACATTCCAAATCTTTTTGACAGAACGAAGTCTGTCGGGTCTACTAGTTGTAACATAAATATCATGATGCTTTAAGAGTAATCATACCTGGTACAGACATAGGGCCCATTCCCATGGACGGCATTCCTGGAATACCTATTCCACTTGCTCCCATCATTGGCGAATTGACGCTGGATAAAATTAGAGCAGTTAAGTATATATTTCTATAAATTAATTTTGAATTTTTTTTAATATATCTTTCCAAGTGACATTATACAAAAATTATAGATTTTAATATCTAATTATTTTCTGGGTTACTCATGTACTAGCGGATGAGTTTGAAAATAGTCGGGTTATGACATGAATTTAATCCCTTTGAATTACTGGGCCAATAGATATTTTTTCAATCTTATACACAATAGAATAGACCTTTATATTTGGATCAAGATTAATATTTGTAAATTATAATGTATTTCTGTTGCTTTAAATTTTTTAACACTTTAACATTTCTAAAATTATTATATAAGTCTTTGCCTTTAAAAATTGATTATTCTTTAAAAAAATATAAATAACGTATAACGTAGCTTGTTTAGGTTAGCATAGTTTGTTAGTGATCTATCGATAGATAGATGATCTATCGGCGTGGGACAGTCAATGTGACATTCCGGCGCGCGTCTCTCTAGTCTTGGAGTGACCGCCCGCCGGTGTGGTCGACTATTGAAACTGTCGCGTTCCTTGCTATTATTGTTTGTATTTGTGTAAATTGTTATCGGGAATATTAAGTGATTGGACACCAAAGCCCACAGTATGAAGATTGAATTATGGATGCCACTAACGATATGCTCCTATGCTTAATGCTCCTTCTCTCTTATTATCCGACATATATGTATGTATTATATGTTCATAATTAATCTATATGTTTAATTATTACATGTATCGTTTAAGTAGTATATAGCTATTATAAACCAACTTCGTTAGTTTTTGTCTTGTTTGGCCCTCCCGCCTTGTCTAGTGTTCCTCTCACCATAGGTTGTCTGGAAGAGATCGCTTTAAGTGATAAGACCGCCTGTGCGCACTTAATTAGGCAATTTACTCTTTAAGAAAGTTGAATTTTTATGAAAAAACCACTATGAAATTCTTATCAAAACAGAGTAAATAAAAATTCAAAACATATAATGAAAACCTGAAATTCAAATTAATTTTAATATTGATTTTTCTATACTAATTTAGTGCGATCTTTGCCCCGTTTTTGTATTGCTTTCCATTAACTATCAAAAGGCCCCCCCTATGGGGTGTGGACCCCAAGTTGGAAAACACTGATTTATCCTATCATTGGATACCATAAATTGTGCGCAGTCTGTATCCTTACATAGAGATTGCACTGCAGTTTTTTGAAATATCCCATACCTGTGAGATGTCTCTCCTGGATCTTTTGGACTGTCAGGAGCATCCATGGAGTTTTGCTGATCTTCCTTTATATGTTGGAGCAGTTTATCCAGGTCATCATCTATCTTGGAGTCGTCTAGGTCCATTCTTACCGTTTCCTGAATTTGAAATACATTTTTTTGTATAATATTTGATTTTGGCCTTTAATATTTGAGAACGGATAAATTTACTTGTTATTTGATTAACACTTGTGAAGTAAGTTTCAGATTTGATATTAATATTGAGTCTCCTGATCTAACATATATATGGCCGTATACTTTTGATTCACAGTTTTGGAGAAAGAAAAAGAAATAAAATATATAAAAAAAATTATAAGTGCGAGCGTACAAAGTACACATGTCAAAAGTAAAACTTCTTTGGCAAACAAATTTCTAAGTCTTGTTTATATTTACACAAAATTTTAGATATCCGAGACTTAGAGGGGAAGATATGTCAGGAATTTAATTGTCATTAAAATATTAATAGTGTTGAAAATTAATACAAATATTTAATTTTAAATAAAAAGCCACGTGTTTTTTTATCAATATTAGAAATTATTAATTAAATTTTGTTATTTTAAATATAGAAAAGAGAATTTATGAAATATTGCGAGTGTTTTATTATAAAAATATAAAATATCACATGAAAAAATAATTCAAACATCAAATTTACAAACTATATCTTTTATGGTTATTAAAAGTTGGTCAGAATTTTTTTTTTACATAATGAAAACTATTAAAAGTAAATTATAGGAACTTGCAACCGCAAAGCGCTGTGCTAGTATGTTTTTTATTTGTAAAACAATTTGCTTAAATTAACGAAGTAGCGGGTTCAGCTAGTATTTTATGAAAAATAGTATATTAAAATATGAAATGACGAGTGGCACATTAAAATGCTACATGTTATTTGTAGATATTAAAACTACCTAACCTTCAAACGAATTAGCATTAAAAAACGCTGCACATCTTCGTGACGCTTATTACGCGTTTCATCCGTAAAAATTTACCCTCATTCGCCTAAAGAAGTTTTACTCCAACTAGTGTGCTTTAGACCACACGACGAAAGTAAAGCCTTTCTTACATATTTAATAATGGCAAATTGTATATCAGATATACGAATCGTAACTATTTCTCTTTTTAACTTCACTAACTTATATCTCCCTTTCAATTTCACTCGATGACACATTTTGTAACGTTCTCGTCTCACTTTCACCAGCTTACAGTGTTGTGGTGTTGTGAGATCACAGTTATATTACATATATAGTTAAGTATAAGCTTACCTCCATCTTTGGTTTGAGATCTATGCCCGCGAAGATATCGTCGTCCATGTTATGAGAGGTGCCAGTACTAGTGGCTGGTGGAGCCACTGTGTGGGAACCGGGCCCCGTACAGGTAGGCTCCGTAGGGGAAATAAGATCACCTAAGATCATAAAATCATTAAAATAAATTAACAACAACTACAATGGCGACGCTTGTATGACTTGTGAGGATAACAGTCATTAAGCAACGTTACGATGGGGAAAAAGTATCCTTTACTCTAGATCAGGGGTTGGAAACCAGCAACCCATAAGCCACTACGGGGCGGTCCGCAGGAATACAAATATAAATCACAATAAATATGAGTAAAATAGTAAAAATGAGTTTTAATTGTTGATTAGATGAAATGTAGCTGCATCGATATAGTCTTATCATTTGTGGCCCGTACCACATAAACGTTTCTAACCCGCTCCCATCTCCTCGTAACATTTGTAGCCAGCATCAATATCTTCGCAACGTTAGTAGACCACACCAATATGCTCATAACATTTGTACACCGCAACCAATATGATCATAGCATTTATGGTCCGCATCAATATGCTTATAACATTTGCGGTCCATAACAATATGGTCATAACATTTGTGCACTGCCACCAATATGCTCATAACGTTTGTGGACCGCCACCAATATGTTCATAACATTTATGGACCGCCGTTAATATGCTCATAACATATATGGAGCACCAATATGCTCATAATATTTGTGCGCCGCCACCAATATGATCATAGCTGATGTGTCCAGCATCACTATCCTCACAACGTTAATGGACCACACTAATATGAGCATAACATTTATGGTCCGCATCAATATGCTCATAATATTTGTGGCCAGCATCAATATCCTCGCAACGTTAGTGGACCACACCAATATGATCATAACATTTATGGTTCGCATTAATATATTCACAACAATATCGGTTTGGTGAAAAAGGTTACTGACCCATGGTAATACATTCATATGTATATAGTAAAAAATAGTTAAATCTCTGGATGTTTACACTAATTTTAGAGATGTGGTGGCTCAGAAAAGCAGATAAAAGACTGTAGCTTATTTATTTATATTTTTGGCATAGAACAATTATTTTACCTCTAGATATAAGAGTACACATATATGCATCGTGAGAGAAGACATCCCGTCGTATCAATTCGCCAAACAAGTGAACGAGGTTTGCGAACTGCTGTCGGTTACCAGGAGGCGCATTTGGACTCTCATCTGCAAAACACGAATGCAATTGGGCTGAAAATGCTATGATCATCAATATTATACTTCTATCGTTATTAATGTTTACCTAGAATTGGTGCATCGTTGTCTAAAAATCTCAGTAATAAATTCTGAAATATAGGCGGGCCATTGTATAATCCTGTCCCAGAACTGATAGATTCCTTGTCATCGGAAGCTGTAAAGAAATGGAAACATATATGGATACATTTAAAAGATTTTAGAATCATCTAGCAGTTGATATTCGACCGTAATTAAAACTAGTACCAAATCATCATTTTCTTGCCCTTATCCCACTAGGTGGGGTCGAGACAGCATGTTTCCTTTCGCCACTTCACTCTATCCGCTGTCATTTCTACATTCACACCCTTTACACATATATCCTCTTTCACACAGTTCATCTACACTTTTTTTGGTGGTCCTCTCCCGGCCCTGCCGCTTAACATCATATTTAGGGCCCTCTTGCATACATGGCTATCCTCCCTACTCATGACATGTCCATCCCAGGATAGCCTTCCACTCCTTAACTTCTCGGTCACTGGGGCTACTTTCACACCTCCTCTTATATACTCATTCCTAATATTATCTAATTTTGTCACTCCACACATCCATCTCAACATTCGCATCTCCACTGCATGCTATTTCCTTTCATTCTCCCCTTTGGTAGCCCAGCACTCTGATTCATACGGCATGACAGGTCTTACGATCGTCTTATAAATTTTCCCCTTTAGTTTAAGGGGCATTCTGGCATCCCAAATAGTTTCCAAGACCTGTCTCCACTTCTTCCAACCTGCATTTATCCTGGTAGTAACATCTCGGTCAATTCCGCTGTCATTTTGGAAGATAGAGCAAAGGTAACGGAAATCGGTGCAACTAGTTCCAAGTATTGCTATGTAATAAAAACAGGCGCATATACATATCCATCACCAATTAAAAATTTAAAATAACCTACTCCTCCATTGATGGATGGATTTGGTCGATTAGTCTGACATTTGTTACATAATAAAATACAAGTTATTTAGAAACAGTAGAGCGTAGGGTTCTCGAAAACATATTTGATACTCGGGGTTATTTATCGTAGTATAATGATGATATGATACGATTATATAATTAAAGGAAAATAAGAACACACACAATCGTTTAGCCATTCCAACTATTACTCAAACTCTTTTACTGTCAAGTCAATTATTCCGTGGAACAATCTGCCTCGAGAAATCCGTCACTCTGAATCACTTCCCATTTTCAAGCGTCGTCTATTCAATCACTTCTTAAATCATTAAAATATTTATTTTTTTGTTAGTTTAATATTAATTTATTCCAAGTATATTTTAATTTATGTGTTATAATTATATGTATGTTAATATTATGTATTTATTTATAATTATTTTATTTATGTATTTTTTTATTTATATACTCTTTATTGTACACCAAAGAAATGAATTACAAAGAATAAAAGACGCACAAGTAATAATAAAACAAATGTACAAAAAAACGGTCTTATTGCTAATCAGCGATTTCTTCCAGACAACCTTGAGGAGAAGGAAATTGTTCTAAAGTGGGAGGTGCATAAAGAAATAATACATTCTAATATTAAACAGAATACATATATAATATAAAATATACTTACATATACATACTATCACAGTAATTAAAATAAAATTTGTAATAATATCATCTAATTATACAATACAATATGTATGTATAATACATAATTCTATTTAATTTACATTACATTAAATTTGCGCATTTCCCTGCGATCCAAATAATAAATTCCCTTTACCAAGGGTTGGGTTGGGTTGCTTACAGCAATAGGACCGCCTTTGCACACTTTCGTGCTAAATTGTTAATAGTCATGATGTCATTCTTGTAAACTATATTTAAGAATGTGTGTAATAAAGTTATATAGATGAATAAACACAGAAGTGAGGTATAACCAAATAAATACTATGTTAAATTAAACCCTATAATATCCCATTCTCACGGTCTATGATAAATACTGTTGGATTTACTTTGATGTTCATGATGTTGCTGATGATGATGTTGTCTTCTGTCCAAAAGTGCTGCAGCCGCCATAGCCCTGTGCTCTCCCCAACGGGCACCACACACTGCCCACTCGCAAAGTACACGAACAACCGAATACGAACAAGCCCATTCCTAGGTAAATTAAAGCCATTATTTTGATGATCTTAAATTATATTATTAAAAATATTATACATAGTGGCAGAGTTGAAGCTTTGAAAAATTTTGGCTTCACTAAGCTTCATTAGAAAAAGCTACAATTATCATTTGTAGCTCTTTGTTATGATTTTATTGCAACTCCCACTATGCCTTGGAACACGAGGAGGGGGGGGGGGGGGGCCCCGAAGCAGAGCACAAAGAAAACCACGAACATAACAAACACTGTATAATGCTTCCTATCTCACTTTTTCCCACATTCAATCTTATGAAATGTGTCTGTCTCTTTTAAATGTAATAATAACACAAAAACAAGGCAAAGAAATGAAAAGTGCATGCGTACAGAGTACACATGTCAGAAGTGAAACGTCTTTAGCAAACTAATTTTTAAGTTTTGTTTTAATTTATACAAATCTAAAACTTTAGATTTCCGAGACTTAGAGGGAGGAAAAAAGGAAGATCCGTTAGGAAATTAATTGTAATTAAAAAGTTATATTGTCGACAATTAATACGAATAGTGTATTGAAATTTCAAATGACAAATACCAAATTGAAATGTCACGTGTTTATTGTCAATATTAATTAAATTTTGTTTTTGAATTGAGAATTTATGAAATATTTTACGAAAAGTAGTATATTAAATGATTAAACGACGAATGGCAAATTAAAAGTCATTTGTAAATATTAAAACTACCTAACCTCCAAATGAATTAGCATAAAAACGCTGCACATCTTCGTGACGCCAATCACGCGTTTCATCCGTAAAAATTTGCGTCTAAAGAAATTTACTTTAAAAAAATCGCTACATAGAGGTTTCTACCGGACAACTTTCCTTTAATGTCGTTTAATGTAGTGCTTAACCTCTCCGGCGTTAAAGAAAAATTATGCTGGATCTGAACGGGGGTACCAAAAGACTCTAGTTATTTGTAAGGAAATCTGAACTAGAATCATCGGGCCACAAGATCTGTATACCGTTGCGATTCAACGAGGAGACTGAGCGACATTCAAATCCGCGAAAACGTAAACCAAGTCTTTTGTTGTGGAATAAAAGAAGATGTAGTGACTAAAATTGAGAAAGGTATGCTTAGACGGTTTGGGCAGGAAGAGAGAATGAATGAAAGGAGACTGAAAAAAGGATTAATGAGCCAAGAGTGAATGCGAAAGTTGGAAGGAGAAGACCAAGGCGAACGTTCCTGGATGAATTCTAGGACATTTTAAACAAGGGCCAGGTCAAGAGTACTCTAAACCGACGAACTTGTATGAAAGGTTTAATGAGAACGAAAGAAACGAAGGAGATATGTAAGGATTGTGGCAAGTGGAAGAACGTGGTGGAAAAAAACGGGAAAGATTTCTTTATAATGCTTTTCACAAATTAACTTACCGGGTCCTTAGGGTCTGGGTTGCCGTCTTTGCTGGACGGCATGCAATTGGCAAACACCTCCTTATACAACGTATCCAAGTTGTTGTTTGGATCGACACGATCGAAACAATGTCTATCCAGTGCTTCTAAAACTGCAAGCACTCGAGCTAAAAATACATATAACAATTTAAAAATATCTACAGGAAAATATAGCAGTATTTTAAAAAAAGGCTTGATTGTAGTCTTAGATAACTTTTTAGTCCAAAGTTAGATATGAAACAGCAACACAATTGAAATACATAAAAAATATATAATTTTAAATAAACACGCACACACACACACACATTTTTTTTTAAATTACATAAATCTGTAGTAAAAACTAACAAAAAAAATATATACTTGACATTTAATCCCTTAATATTTTGTTCAAAGTGTATGTAAGTAAAAGTAAGTAGCAGCCTATTAACGTCCCACTGCTGGGCACAGGCCTCCTCACTCCGAGGAGCGAGGGTTTCTAGAGCATAGGCCCACCATGCTGCTCCATTGCGGATTGGCAGGCATAGTACACAAGTGCACTCTCTATTCCTTCACTCTCATAGTTCGATGTGACGGGAATCCGACACGACCGGAGAGAGATCAGGCGCAGGACCGAGGGCTTAACGTGCTCTCCGAAGCACGGGGGTGGATCACACTGCCAACTTCCCAACTTCGGGCAAATATTGAGAAAATCTTAATAGAAAACTCAATATTGATTTTTGAATTGGCCCGCCCCGGGACTCCAACCCAGGACCTCACGTATGTAGTCGAACATGCTAACCACTAGACCAATGAGGCAGTCCAGACCAATGAGGGAGTCCTTCTTTCAAACTATAAAGACATTTAACTTTTCTCCCTGCACCAAACTTTATACTATATATAACTATAAAACCTACCCTGTGAACTAGTTTGCCATTTATCTGTACACCATTTGCTCTCTGCCTTTTTGCTTCTTGCTGAAATCTCTTGTTCGGCTTCGTACACCTGTAATACAATTAGAAGTTTTAGTCAATCACTTTGGCAACCTTATTTTCTGGGGGTGGTTAGCCTGACACCAGATTTCACCAACATTCCCTAAATCATCACATAGGGTACCCCTTTGCTATAGAAACCATCCAATTAGCCTCAAAATGGAGTTATTGTCCCGTAACTCCTTAAATAAAGCTTAGTTGAGGTTAGTGAAATCTGGCATTTGTCAGTTAGTTAAGGGTTTTGTTGCCATCTGGAAACTAATAGGGGGTTCACGTAACCAAAAGATTAAAAAAACTCTGCTTAATATATATTATTTATTTTTATTATTATTATTATATATACATATATTATTTTATGCCGCGGGTTTCGTATGGAGTTAATAGTAACTTCTTTTTATCGTAGCTAGTTAATATTTATTTTCTTCTCTTAATATATATAGATAAATGTAAACATCGTAACGTTGTAGATATAATGTAGTTGTAGTCACGACCGTGAAAACCAGCGCTGCAGCTCGCTGCAGCATCACGCTGACATGGGAGACCTTATTTGATCATGCTAAATAGATAAGCAAATTGTTTAAAAATACTGTTGAGATCAAATAAATATTTTCATTCTTTCTTTAGATTAATGAGGCAAGTGCCCCGACGCCCGACCAAACTCAGCATCATAAAGACACTTACCACTTTTCTATATTCCTCTGTAAGTTCTGTATCCATTTGAGGCATCGGCAGTGCAGAAGGTGGTAAAGGTAGCAAGTCAAGGGGCGACCCTTGTAACGAGGATCCACATCCTGACCAAACCATAGATGCGGGGCATTCAATACAGATGATCTGTAACAAATGATGGTTGTGCATTTACTAAGACGTCTCTACGAAGACGGTACTACATCGGTGATAACTGATGAAATCTTCTCGGACAGTTTCCACCCTAACGCTGTAGTCAGATGGAGTTGCATAATTTCTCCACTCTTGTTCAATACGTACTTTTAATTTTGCGTATAATCCTCAAGGAGTGAATGGATGAAGTGACCGTAGGCGGATAACAAAATGATCAATCTATGATATGCAGATGACATTACCCGTTTTGCCACTATTTGTAGCCTAGACCTTAATTTTAAGATAAAAAGTTGTCGACAGAGGCAACGAAAACTGGCCAAGTCTCACAGAAATAGCATACCGAGACGTCGCGCAATCATACATCTACCTTGGAGCTCTTATCCCAAACCGAGGAGGTTGCATTGTGGAAGTTAAGAGACCCATGGCTACAAGTAGATGTGCAATGGACATTATCTAGAAAATATGGAGGAACAGAAACATCACAAAAGCCACTAAGATTAATTTTGTAAAATCGTTGGTGTTTCCAATATTCCTGTTCGCCGCCAAAACATGGACCTTGGGACAAACCGAAAGCCACAAAATAGACACTTTGGAGATATGGTGTTGGAGGAAGATGGTCGGAATATCTTGGACTGAGTTCCGGACAAACGCCTTCATCCTGGATGAGCTTGCAATAAAGATCGCCTATGCACTCAAGTGCGCAGTCGTTTATTAGGAATATTAGACGGCGTGGAAGGAGGACTCCATAGAAGGTCTTGTCGTTCAAGGGCATTATGAATTTACATACATAACAAAAAAATTATGTTAACAAATTAACAATGTAGAAAAGAGGCACATTATTCTTTATTAAATTAATATAAACATTTTTATTCATTTAAGAAATAATTTTTGTGCAGCTACTGAGTCCTGACAAGTACTGAGGTTTAAACTGTATAGATGTCAATACATGAATTGATGGATAGATTGATTGATGTACACTTGGGATGGATTGGTCGATGAACAGTTAAGATGGACAGATAGATATATAGATTGATAAACCTTTTTTTTATTTTTAGCTTAGAATATGAAAAGGGTCAATGTTATCTATATCCATAGATAAATGAATATTTTCTTTTCAACGTGTTATAATTCATTTTGACATTTACTATTGCTATGGAAGGTCCAAAATGAGACATTTCTTATTTATCAGGGAAAGTCCTACATAAATACCTAAACCGTTACAGAGACAAGCAGTAACTATCATAATTTTTTTGTGTTATATATATTATATAAAAATCATAGTGTAATAATTTACAATGTTTACCTTTAAAATTAAAATAAAAAATATGTTATATGTAAATAGTTCTCAATGGCTTATTGAGGGCATAAGAATCAACAACATATCATATTTTAATCTGTATGTCATATAATACATACCTGTAAGATTGTCCCCAATTGAATTATAATATCTCGATGATAACAGCAGTTTAATATTTCTCCAAAACCCACTTGCACTGGATTCAATGCTGCTGTGATCACAGTATTCAAAGTGGACTTTGTATCTCTTGGTGGAGAACTCCTTTCTTCTTTAACTTGTATATCCACGGATTGTTGAGGATTAGGCGTTCCCAAAGGGTTAGGTGTCCCTAAAGAGTGGTTAGGATTGGGGGTCCCCAATGAGTGGTTGGGGTTGGGTGTCCCTTGATTTTGATCAGCCGGAGTTGCAGAGCGTTTTATTTGGGATACATTTGGCTTCACATCAGCACTGCCCTCTGCTGGAGACAATGGTGTCCCGTTTACATCTGCACAATTTTTTCCATCAAAATTTATAGCAATCTAACCTAATTGTTACACAAATAAACGAACAAATGCTAGATAGGAGTTTGGTTGATAAAGAGATATTAAACATATTATATAAGTAAGGGTATCCTTCTAAAAAATAACACCAGCAAATATTAAAAGCAAATATGGTACAAAACAAGTAATATCACATTGAGCCAAGTGCAGAGTGGCTATAGTTTGCAATATTTTAACTGTGTACATTTGTGAGCCTCGAATGGTTTCAAGTATTCATTTCATCTAGGGGAAATTGCAAATTCTAGTCCTGACTCGACAAATTTTTACTGTAATACAGTAGTATAAAACAAAGTATTATTTTCTTATTTATCTATGTCTGGACCAATAGGAGGCTTCAGTCGTTACAAGAATATAAATGCCTTCAGCGGAAAAAGTCCTATGATATTGCGTTATGTCATACAGATTATTTATATGGAGACAGAATAAAAGTGGCCCAAAAGCAGTGACTTGTGGAACTCCATACTTATTTAATTCATATGTAGATTTAATTCTTGTATTTTTTAATAAGAAAGGCTCAAAGGCAGTGCTTAAGGGACCCTAATACTTATTTGTTAGATATGTAGACTTAATTAACAAAAGGGGCCCGAAGACAGTGCCTTGAGGAACTCCAAACTTATAAATTGGATATTTACATATATATAATAGCCATTACATAAAAAAGTGGCCTAAAGGCTGTATCTTGCTGAACTCTATACTTATTTATTATGTAGATTTAATACACATTCAAAAAACTGCCTATTTGGTTTAACAGTTAGCATGTTCGACTACACACATGAGATCCTTGTGTCGAGTCCCAGGTCGAGCTAGTTCAAAAATTGATATCGCTTTCTATTAACTTTTTATCAATATTTGCCCGAAGTTGGGAACTTGGAGATGTGTTCCTACCCCGTGCCTCAGAGAGCACGTTAAGCCATCGGTTCTGCACCTGATCACTCTCCGGTCGTGTCTGATCCCCGTCACATCGAACTATGAGAGTGCACTTGAGTAATATGTCTGCCAATCCACATTGGGGTAGCACGGTGGATCTATGCTATAAGAAACCTTGTGCACAGTAGAAGGACGTTATTGGGCTGCTACTTACTTAATAAAAGGGGCCCAAAAACAATACCTTGCAGAACTACATACTTATTTAATTATTGTGAAGATTATTTAATTATGTTGATTTATATTTTGTAACATACTTGGGACATAGCAATACCATATTACATATTAGATTTTATTAATTTTCCCTACCTCCATTTCTTTCTGTTTTAAATACAGCAGGTTGATTGAGTGCCCTTATAGTTGTATCTGATAATACTGAACATATAGCTGCAGCTTTCTTGGCGCATGAAGTGGCAAGTCTTCGTGATAGTCCTTCGCAGCAAACAAACTCACTCATGTGTTGGAGTGCTAAGGGTAAAAATAATCTGTAAGAAAATAGGCAAAATATATTATATTAAAACAAAAGTGGTAATGAACCTTAATATTTAGAAACAGCATTTAATCTGTGATAGAGAGAGGCATAGTTAGTAACTTCATTTATGTTAAAAGGAAAATAACTAAATTACAGCAAGACAAACTCTAATAAAAATATTCTAAAAATTTTGAATCAATTTCAGTAAGTCATTAAGATTATCCACAAATTTCACAAAAAAATTGAAAGAGATAGATTACAGATTTATATAGTTGTTTAGAATAAAGATGTTGTATTTCCTGCTCTTTCACATTCTGTGTTCTAGGCTTTTAGAGTAATTTTACCTTAAAAGTCCATCATCAGGTAGTCTCTTATCCAGCAACTCAATAATCCATGTGAGGAAGTCATGCCTGTCCAGGAGTCCTTCATCTAAGAGATAGCGAGACAATCTACAGCAATAATTCCACTGTCTTAGAGCTTGCCTCCAATCTGTATTCTCACTTGAATTTGGTGTTGATGAACCTAATCCTAGAATATACATATTTTGTTTGTATGTTACATAAACTCCTAAACAGCTGGAGCGATTTTGATACAAAAAATTAAAATTGCGTGCGTACAAAATACACATGATAGAAGTGAAACTTCTTTGGCAACCTAATTTTTAAGTCTGGTTTATATTTATACAAATCCAAAACTTTACATTACCAAAACTTGGAGGGGAAAAGGAAGATATGTACTTAATGAATTTAATTGTCATTAAATGACGAGTGGAAAATTAAAATGTCACGTGTTATTTTTAAATATTAAAATTACCTAACCTTTAAACGAATTAGTAGAAAAAACGTTGCACATCTTCGTGACGCTAATAACGTGTTTCATGAGTAAATATTTTACCCTCATGCGCCTAAACAAGTTTCACTTCAAAAAAATATTTATTTAAGTAAATGTTTATTCATTTTATTTATTCGTTTAAACACAAAGTGCTAAAGATACAAATTGGCCTTTGAATAATATTTTCGCAATGGAAATATAATACAGCTAAAAGTTTATTTGATTGAATAGTTTTATCTCTAGAACAATAAAAATTCCCACAAAATATTCGAAATTAAATGAAACCTTATGATAATACAAAGTAAATTATTTCCAAATTCTAGCGTTCACATTTTAAGAGAAACAAAGAAACATAAGTTAATAATATTAAAAATATCGGGTTATTGATTTAAGTATCGTATAAGTATTTTTGTTTGGATTTCGATAGGTTTTATATCTATATTAGATTGCCAATTGCAATAAGACCATTTTTTGTACCACATAACTGTTCTACTTTGTTTTTATAAAAGGTGGTGTACAAAATAAATGAATTGCTGTTCGTTAGTCTCGCTAAAACTCGAGAACGGCTGAATGAATTTATCTTATCTTGGTCTTGAAATGTTTGTGGAAGTCTAGGGAAGATTTAAAAGGTGAGAAAACTTAGAATAAATGCCGGGAACATCTTAAAAATAGCCCTTTTTATTTCCCATAGACGCGTATATCCCTTAAAATGTAGAGTCAATTTAAACTTTATTGCTATTCTAAATTATAATTATAGTTACTCACTGTTGTCTAAGCAAAGTAGGTGTGTTGCTAACGTTAATTTGCAATTTATTACCGGTGCACAAAGATCAAATTAAATAATATCTATCAAAATATTCTTCGCGTGCGCATTGGAGTATCTAATGTCGCGTACCGAAACTAAATTTACACATTAAAAAAATAAAAAATTTACCTTTTAGGTATGTAAATCTTGGTCAGAATTTTTTTGACATAGTGGAACCTATCAAAAGTAAATTCACCCTCAAAGGGCAGTGTTGGTATGTTTCTTATTTCTAAAACAATTTGCCTAAAATTTGAAATACGATTTCAAATAAAACAATAATATATTAAAAGATAGGAGTGAAATTGAACAGTGAATAGGTAAACTTAAACATTAAAGAACACAAAGAAGCATAACTTACCACTGGAATTGCTTGGAGAGTGCATAGAGTTTGGAACAGTTGAGCTGTTGGGTGTTGAGCCTCCTGGTGGATTCCCTGATGAATTGTGGCTAGGTGTCCCTTGACCTGTAAAGACGAAACGCAAATTTTAAACCTCTGCAAGCCCAAACTCGATAAGTCGAGAACCTCCCAAACTTGTACATATGTATTCCCTCTTTTTAAATCCCCAACAAAACAGTTGCTTGAAAACTGAATCCTATATAAGTTGATATATAAAAATCAAAATTTACTTTTAAAAAACTATTGAAACAATTTCTTCTTGAGAAACAAATAGCATTCCAATATTACGTGTCGGAGCTTTCTTCTCTACAAGTCATATATTCTAATATTAATGTGTATATACTCGTATTAAAGAGAGAGAGAGAGAGAGAATACACTTTATTGTACACCATAAACAATACTTAAAATAGATACCGTAACTTAACCATAGGCTACAAAAGGCGGCCTTATCGCTAAGTAGCAATTTCTGCCAGGCAACCTTAAGGTTAGACAAATTTATTACGGAAATGGTAACGGTGGTAGGTGGTGTATAAAAGGTATAGTACATAAATACATACAAAAATACATATTATAATAAAGTAATGTATATAATAATATATGTATATAATAAATATAGTCGTCGTTTAAGTGCACAGGGAGAGGTAGTGAACCTTGACGGGGTTTTTAAAAACATTGAAAGAATTAACCTCTCTGATCGTCAGAGGTAGCTCATTCCATAATCCGATCCCCTGTACCGCAAAGGATTGCCCAAAGAACATAGTTTGATATATACAACATATTTGATAAAGATGTATATTTATGTGACAATATATATGTCGGAGTGCAATAGTCTGTGGAGCGCTGGCTCGATCTGTCTATCAGCGTGGGGCAGAGTCAATAAGTGGCAGTCCGGCCCGAGTCCCTCGGCAGTTCTCAGGTGACGGCCCGCCGGTGTGGTCGACTTTTGAAACTGTCGCGTTCCTAGCTATTATTATTAACGAGTTTTTGTAAATTGATATCGGGAACATTAAGTGATTGAACATTATAATCTGAGTTAATTATTAAGTTAGCACCAACATTACCCATCAACGCCCACAGTATGGAAATGGGTATTATGGATGTCGGCGGAGAACCATACGCCCCTATGCTTTATGCTTTCCTTTCTCTCTTATTCTCCGAAATATATAAGTATTATTATATTTAATCAGTATGTATTATTATTAAATTGGCAACGTTTTTATCAGGTCCTGTAGCTTTAAATCGTATATAAGGACAGATTAAGTTGTATCGGGCTGCGTTCGTGGAGGCACCTAGACTAGGGATTCAGCTGCAAATCAATGCTGCGTGGTCTGGAGACTGTGTAGCATAAATGTGGAGCTGGGTCCATTTTCTACGTTATGCCACACATCACAGGGTATTTGTAAAATGTACTAAAGTATATTGTGATGTGTGCCATAATATATAAATAAAGATATTTTATTTCTTTCTTCTTTCTATACAATTATTACAGAGCCCCCTATAACCAAATTTCGCGCTGATTTTCCTTCCATAGCTCGAATAAAATAGCAATGTATTCATTTTAAACTAATTCCATCTCTCTAAAACAAAATTAGTTTGAATAAGTCGTCACTTTTATAAATCAAATGTTCCTTTGCTTTTTTCAAGTCTGACTTAATAAGTTTCTACACATCATTATTCTTGAGGCATAGGAGCGTGGTGGTTCTGTTCTTCAAGAAAGGCGACAACGCCTCATTAAAGAACTACAGACCTATCGCGCTGTTAAGTCATATCTAGAAACTGTTCTCGAGAGTCATTACGAACCGTCTCGTTCGTAGATTTGACGACTTCCAGCCTCCCGAACAAGCCGGTTTCCGAAAAGGTTTTAGTACCATAGACCACATCTTTACGCTGCGGCAGATTATACAGAAGACCGAAGAGTATAATCGGCCACTTTGCTTAGCGTTCGTGGACTATGAGAAAGCCTTCGATTCGGTGGAAACATGGGCCGTGTTGAGATCTTTACAGAGATGCCGAATTGACTACCGGTACATACACGTGTTGAAGTGCTTGTACGAAAACGCCACCATGTCAGTCCGTATACAGGACCAAAGCACAGCGTCTATCCAACTGCAACGTGGAGTGCGACAGGGAGATGTTATCTCCCCGAAGCTTTTCACTGCGGCGCTGGAAGACCTTTTTAAGCTTTTGGAGTGGAACGGACTGGGCATCAACATCAACGGCGAGTACATCACTCATCTACGGTTTGCCGATGACGTAGTCATTATGGCAGAGACTCTCGAAGATCTCAATACAATGCTGGATGACCTCAGCAGAGTTTCTCAACAGGTGGGCCTGAAAATGAACATGGATAAGACGAAAATTATGTCTAATATCCATGTACCGCCTCACCCAGTCATCGTTGAGAACTCAGCTCTCGAAATTGTTGACGAGTACACATACCTGGGACATATAGTCCAGCTAGGTAGATCCAATTTCGAGAAGGAGGTCAACCGCCGAATCCAACTCGGTTGGGCTGCGTTCGGGAAGTTACGCCAGATATTTTCGTCTGATAACCCTCAGTGCCTGAAGACCAAAGTCTTCGAACAGTGCGTGTTGCCAGTGATGACCTACGGTTCTGAGACATGGTCGCTGACTATGGGCCTCATGCGGAAGCTCAGAGTCACTCAGCGTGCGATGGAGAGGGCTATGCTCGGAGTTTCTCTACGTGATCGAATCAGAAATGAAGAGATCCGTAGTAGAACCAGAGTCACCGACATAGTCCTGCGAATCGCGAACCTGAAGTGGCAATGGGCGGGGCACATAGTCCGAAGGACCGATGGACGTTGGGGGCCAAAGGTGCTGGAGTGGCGACCCCGCACCGGACGGCGCAGTGTAGGGAGACCCCCCACAAGGTGGACCGACGACATAAAGAGGGTCGCCGGTAGCCGCTGGAGCCAGGCGGCGCAAGATCGGGCCTTGTGGAAGTCATTACGTGAGACCTATGTCCAGCAGTGGACGTCCATCGGTTGAAGCGACGACGACGACGACGACGATTATTCTTGATACTGCTCTACATTTATTATAATATAGTACTGAAGTTAACATAATTGATGATCCTGAACATAGTTATTTGTTAAAAGTGAGTAAGTGGCACAGGCCTCCTCACTCATAGGAGAGAAGGTTTTTAGAACATAGACCCAACACCCTGCTCCAGTGCGGATTGGCAGGCACGAGGCACGGGGATGGAACACACCGCCAACTTCCCAACTTCGGGCAAATATTGAGCAAATCTTAATAGAAAACTCAATATTTATTTTTGATTTGCCTGACCCGAGACTTGAACCCAGGACCTTATGTAGTCCAACATACTAGCCACTAGACCAATAAGACTGTTCCAAAAGTGAGTATTTATATACAAACAAAAGATATACAAGCAAAAAATTTTGAAGTGCAACTTTTTTAGGCTGAGAGTAAATTTTTTACAGATGAAACGTGTGATTAGAGTCACGAAGATATGCAGCGTTTTTTATGCAATTTTTGTTTAGATAATAGATAAATATTCACAAATAACTTGTGACATTTAAATTTGCCAATCTTCATATAAGCATATAATATATAATACTATTTTTCATATGACATAAAATAAAAATAAATTTTAAAATCGAAAAAAAAATTAATAAATAAATTCTAATATTGACAAAAACACTTTGAGAATTTGAGATTTCAATTAATTAATAATTAATTATTAATTTTAATAACAATTAAATTCCTAACATATCTTCCCTTTTCCCTCTCTCTAAGTCTCGGAAATCTAAACTTTTACATTTGTTTAAATATAAGCAAGACTTAAAAAATTCTTTTCCAAAGAAGTTTCACTTCTGACACATGTACTTTGTACGCACCCACATTTTTAATAGATTTTTTTTATTTTAATTTTTAGAGCCCCATATTTATAATATTTAGGTTTTAAACATACACTACATATTACATATAAACTAGAGGTAAGGGTTTAGCAGATTCCATTTATTTTGCAAAAACATACCTGATTGTGACGGTGGAGTTTTATCTGATATATTTCCCAGTGCTGAGCTTTGATAGTATTCAGCTAATTTTGGAAGTTGGTCCTTTAAGAATTTTATTAGTGTGGTAGTCCATTCTGTTTAAAATATACAAACTTATCTATAGCAAATGTTTAAAATTGTAACAAATAAGCACATGATCTTAAAATGATGTAAATATGACGTAACGGTGACTTTATTTACTTCACTTATGGGTTATGAACGTCATATTTACATGATTTAAATCAAGAAGTGTGTAATAATGACTTCTATGAGATTCATATCTTAGATAAATTCTTACATAGCACAATACCATTTTGATGCCATTTTGTCGTAAGTAAGTTCAGCGAATTACCACAACACACATATTAATTATATTATATAATGATGGGCATGACATACAGACATTGTTAAATTTATTTTGAATTATTTATACATGACCAGCTCACTGGTAAAATGATACTAATTTTCGCTTCTCCTACATAGGTTCTGGTTCTACGCATAGGTAATTTTATTTTTTAATTTGCCTCAGTCTGAATTGATGGGAAACTATGGCTGTGGCTAGTTACCACTCTAACAAACAAGACTGATGTCAAGCAAAAAAATTGCATTGCAATATGTGTAGTAATTAGAGAAGCTAAATCATCTATGACCACTGTCAGCAGGCTTCTATCTCAGAGTGTGTCATCACTTACCATAAGCTGAGACCACAGTGAAGGACTAAAGGATCAGAAATTAAATGAAATAATTTAATAATATTATATTAATATTAATAAGATATAATATTACCTGTTGTAGGATCAGAAAGCTGCCTTTTCTTAATTTTAGCCTCTGACACTGCAACT
The DNA here is from genome assembly GCA_015832385.1 of Elymnias hypermnestra. NCBI lineage: Eukaryota > Metazoa > Arthropoda > Insecta > Lepidoptera > Nymphalidae > Elymnias > Elymnias hypermnestra. The sequence continues at coordinate 2,957,328 of JACTOM010000907.1, forward strand.
GTATATGCTGAGCTTAATTTGATGAACCAAGCTGCTCGTGGCATCGCAACTTGATACTCTGTCAATGTTATGAATATCTCTTCCTTTTTATTAAAATTTGGTGCCTTCTTTGCAAGTTGTGCCAACGGTTTATTTCCTGTAAGGATAATTAGAAAAATAATAGCTAAAGTGTGTGTCTTCAGACATTTTTGACTAAAAAAATAATTTCAATAAGAAAATAATTTTTGAATCAATTTTACTTATTATCACAGAGTTGTGATTGATTATTTCATTTAAGGATCATAGGTTTGATATTAGGCAGACACCACTTAGTTCTCTTTGTAGAGTCTCTCTCTAGAGCAGTAAGTTTAAGATTACAAATATATGACTTAATAAATTAAAATCTTTTATTAAATGGAAAATAATTGAAAAATCTTTCTATAATTTGAAGTACTACTTAGAAGATAAAAAAGCGTGAGAGTGAATGAATTAAATATTTATTATAGAAATAATATAAATTAAAAATATATATAGTAACAATGAGACAAAAAGACACCCAACTGATGTTCTTGTGGGCTCTTCTCACAACAGGATGTACAGGCACCCTCTTAACTTTAAATTGTAAGTCCTTCTGACATCCCTATGATGTCAGTCATAATATTAACATCACAACTGATGTCATACATTGAAGTAATATATGGAAAAACTGTATATGACAATTCAAGAGCGCTGTAAATGCGTTCTAAAATAATGAATAATTGAATTTGTTGTTTAAAATTCATCATTGTGCTTTTTAATTTGTGGAACATGTAACATGGTATGCAACAGCAGAGCAGTGTGGTGGGTTTTTACTAGAACTAACATTTGTTTTTAATCATTTTAGAGTATTATCTCTACCTAGCCTTATACTAAAAAAGGAATTCATTTCGTTACTCTTTGTTCATACAAAAATTCTCTAAGTTACCTATGAATTTGCTCATATTTATTTTATGTGATAGATTAACATATTGATACAAATAATATAGTCACAAATATTATTTCTGAAATCTAGGTAATTTGAAATATAGTGATTGCAAAATACAAAACAGACAATGCTATGTAATTAAAGAAACAGCTGCATATGGTATCTGCATATTATTTACTATAAAATTTACATTACCATTTCCTATAAAATGATGCAATACATTGTATTTTACTAAAATTTTGCTGTGTAATAAGTTTACAATTAACAGCCATAGATAGATTGTAATATATATAATTTCTATAATACAAGATTGGCTAGCTAAAATGAGACTGGGCAAGTTGATAAAAGGCACTAGCTGGCCTGTGATAGATGCATCTTTGGCTATGCTGTAATGAGACTTCAATAAGCCAGAGTAATGCACCAGCCTAGCCTCTGGCTATGTTTATAGATGTAACATAAATTGATAAGTAATACTGACAATCTGCATGCCACTCTGGCAATCCATATTCTATTTGAATTAAATAAATTAAATTTCTTTCACATGAGCCTATATTCCAAAGTAGCCAGTTTGTAAAAAGTATTTATACCTACACAAGTGTAATTATATATATGTCGGAGTGCAAGAGTCTGTGGATCGTTGGTCTGTGTGTAATAGTCTGTGGAACGCTGGTGCCATCTTTGTATCGGTGTGGGGCCAGAGTCAATAAGTGGCAGTCGGACCCGTCTCACGGCAGTTCTCGAGTGGCGGTCGGCCGGAGTGGTCGACTATTGAAACTGTCGCGTTCCTTGCTATTATTGTTAATGAGTTTGTGTAAATGCATATCGGGAACATTAAGTGATTGAACATTATAATCCGAGCTAATTAACAAAGTGTCAAACACTTTGTTAATTAGCTTTGCACCAACATTACCCACGAACACCCACAGAATAAGAAATTAAAAAATGGATCCATTTAATAACGATGTCGGCGGAGAACCCTAGGCCCCTGTGCTTTATGCTTCTTCTCCGTTCTCTCTTATTCTCCGACATATATTTTAGTTTAAATAATAACTTTCCTTATAATCTGTGATGAATCTAAAGATGGAGCAAATGATGTTACTGATGAGAAATTGGAACTGTATTATAAATATTACCTGCAAGATCTTTAAACCAAGCTTCAATTTGAGGCTTGGTTCTAGCGGTTGCTGGCCAAAAGTTATCTTTCGGATTTACTTGTTGCCTTTTTCTACCACAATCAGGCAATGTGTTTAATTCCTCCTTTTTCGATAGAATACCAGAAAAAAACTGGCCAATCTAAAAGAAAATTAGATAAAAGGCTTTTATAACATTATAAAACAATTTATGACTTGCAGATTGGTTAAAGAAATAAAGTATACAAGAAAATTCTTTAATTTTCTTGTATACTTTATTTCTTTGTTATAGATAAACTTCGAAATTATTTACATGGAAAGAAACTTTAAAACCCTTCATGTGAGCTTTTAAGATATAATACTGTATTTGAAAAAACTCTGTTAACATCATCATTCCCAAGTTTAAGAAATGCATTTGCAATTGGTTGTTTGAATATAAAAGGATTTTATTGACAATCGAAAATTAAACCAATATATGTATATATAGGCAAAATATAATCTAATAGGAGCAATCGATTGAAACTCACTTTGGATGTCGAATAATTACAATTTCGAGCAGTACCAAACTCATCACTGGACTGAGGGGTTGTTGTAAACCCATGTTTCACGTTTGCAGATGTAAGCTCATCCTCTTTTTGGCGAGGCTCTTGCGGATACACATCAGGAGGACCCAGGCGAGGCCTTTTTAAAGGCCGTTTTTCATACATAATCCCCATTGTGTCGGAAATGGGGGGCCTTTCTGTATCAACCATAATAACAATACAGGTATAAGGGCACATTAAACATCACACATCATCATAAGACTTCCATCACTTACCTTTCATTTAAAAACAAAACGATAAATATTTCAACATTGTATTGATCAAAGAATTATTGTATATAAATTTTAAATAATAAAAATTGATTCAAATCAATAAAAATATAAACACTTTACTTGATTGTACATTTTAAATCAAAATTTGACATTCTAGATTTTGGAAACAATATAGACCACAGACTAAATAGAGGCTCTAAACCTTCTTATGCTGTTCTTTAAATTATCTTTGTTAAATAGCTCTAGATTCTAGTCTTTTAAAATCTTCAATAGACATTATATCTTTGGCAATACTTTGCTTTATAGATTTCATGTTTATATAGTTATTTCCCTTTTGATGCTGTTAAGCTCTTTGAATGTAAGTTCACTTCCAAGGAATCAAGTTAATATCTCGATGAATATCAAAGAATCCCAATAAAATAGCTTGTTGATTTAATAGCATGGACATCAATGTGTAATTTCGCAAATTTTTTGCTATTGCAAAATTTTATGAATAATGTCGCTACAATGCAAAATAATAGGTAATGTGCCTAAGATTACCAATTTCTCTATAATAATAATCGTATGTGCAATATGTAAGTCAATTAAATAATGATAACATTAATCATGGCAGCCATAACTAGAACCAATATATTGATAAACGTGTCTGTATTTAAGCGAAAAACCATTTCTATTACTCATAAATTCAAACAAAAATAATAAAAAGTTAACTTTTTAGTTTAAGTGATTGTTTTTATATACTTTTGGTTAGCGTTGATGTATAAAAAGTTAATTAAAATCTATTAATCAGTTATAGGTTATACACATACTCTATTGGTTATGTAGCGGCCTGAAGTCATGGACAATATAAGGTTATAAGTAAAATTATCTGTGTTTGTAAATACACGGGACTCTGTGGGTATTTATGAATAACACCTATATAGTATATATTGGTTTGTTATAGACACAGAAAATGTCGTTACTTTGAAATCATAGTGACCGTTATTTATGAAATTAAAAACGTTTCCACGTCCAATTTTAGTCATTTTACATAACGTACCCGCGAAGTACCTGATATCGCCTGAACAAAACCATCTTTTATTCATAGTCACAAATGTATTAGATTAGATAGTTCATTCGTACAATGAGGTTTTTTTAAACAAAAGTTTATGTGAAGAAGCCTAAAATATTTCAACATCTTAAAGACAATATTCGTCACGAAAGTGAAGAAATTCAGCTTGAGATGCTGCAGGATGCCATGAAAAATGCCTTAAATAGAGCCGAAAGTTACATAGCGAATCACGATCCCCCAATTAGCGGATATAATTTTCCAATCATAACGAAAAAAAATCAACTTATTGTGGAAATCAACCCTTTTCATCTTTTCTTTGTATAAAATTATAGGCAATCAAAAAGGTAGCGGGATTTTAGCCTCACCTAGTACAAAACCAATAAATAGGAGAACATTGCCAAAGAAACCAAGCACTGACTGGTTGCTTTATTACGTAGCTGATAATAAAATTTTACTTTTTCTTTATATCATCATTTTCTGACAGTATCCCATTTACCATCTAGTCTCGGGCCCCGGCCTGTCAGCCACCCGGGCCCTTTCGGTCCAGTCCGACCATTAATTAGAGTTTTATTCTATTATATTTAATATATCTGCACAAGAATTTAACATATGGAATAAATACTAACGTAAAAATAGACTGCCTGTTAATAGGGCGAGGAATCATAGTAGGAAAAATATTATACAGCGATACTTGGTGTCGGCAGATCACTGTGACTTTTTCATCGTGACAGTATTTATCACCCACCTCCAGTTACTAGTTAGTTATTACATTTTTTTATCTATAGTCATTATAGTGTTTATGATTTTTTTTAAATCGTGGATGGTATTTTAAATAAAATTTAACACAATAGTTACTTTCTCAAAGTTAATGATTTAGTAACTATTTACAAGAAATTACTACAATGCCTCCTAAGCAAGCAGACAAGGGAAAGTCGAAGGGTTCCGGTGCAGGAAAGTCAGCCGGTGATGCAAAAGGTTATAACAAATATTTTGATCTCTGCTTCAAATTTCTGTATATTTTAACACAGTTCATTCGTTTTTTTTAAATTTAGAATCTGCTGGGAAAGAGAAAAAAGGTGGGACAGCTGTCAAAGTGAGGCATATATTGTGCGAGAAACAATCCAAGTGCTTGGAGGCATTGGAAAAGTTGAAGGCGGGCCAAAAATTTCCGGATGTAGCAGCTCTATACAGTGAAGACAAGGCGAGGCAAGGCGGGGACCTCGGTTGGATGACCCGTGGTTCGATGGTTGGCCCCTTCCAGGATGCAGCTTTTGCCTTGCCCATATCAACAGTCGCTAACCCAAATTACACAGATCCGCCTATTAAAACTAAGTTTGGCTATCATATAATAATGGTTGAGGGAAAAAAGTAAACGAAATGTTGTTCGAATTTGAATACTTCTGGGCGATACTCTTATTATTTATCATGGAAAGGATATGCTGTTTGCAAGAGCAATTTGATAAGGATTTTGCTGTATTGCCTGACACTCAAAGGTCCAATGTGTCACTTAATTCAAATATTGAAGAGTTTGCAAATAGAGAGTAAGTGTTGTGTATATAATAATGAAAATATAATAAACATTGTTTTATCAAAATTTTAAACAATTGAAATACTTAATGGAATACTGATGGGGAAAGAGTAACAGTGTTCTTCGAGTTGCTATATTATAAGAAACACATTTTCAATGGGCTATGCTAATAAAATGTTATCAGTTTTAAAAGGTAAAAAAATGCAAAACAATCTGGGGTAAGCAACTTATGTCTTACTTGACTGGAGGATTTGTTACTGTATTTTTTAAAACTGGAGTAAAAAAGGCTGCTCATGACCCCTGCATATACCTCTTAAATGAGACACGGTAAATGTGTTGTGTTGATAATAAATTGTAAAAGCAAAGCCATACTCGTCTCGATACAATTATTTATTCCTTCTTTATCAGATTTTCCTTAGTTAGTCACCGTTGTACAGCCATTCAATCTCCCATATGAAGTCGTAATTCAAACAAATCACTCTCTTCTAATTTTCAATACCGAACAAATTCCAGCCTTGCTTGCCAGTTGCCAGTACCAACGCGCAGACCACTGAACTAAGCATAAATTCTCTTTGGTGCTCTGCATACTGTCTGCCCACTTGTCTGTCAATATAATATAATAGCTATCACACTCCGCTGCTAAAGCTGCGCATAACAAAATATTCTTTTTTAAAACATATTTGAAAGTGCCTTTCTTAGTTATGTTATATGTATAAAAATCTTTATTTAATATTAGTTTTATCACCAGCAATGTGAAAATACAAATAGCTTAGTAACTCTTTGCATGCAGCCTACACAGATCCAATTATTGTTGCATCTAGCCTATTGTGCACATGGATCTGTGATTGCACATATTAATATACAAATGCATTAGTGTATTGCAAGTATTGCTGGAAATAGCTGTTTTTTCACTTGATTCCTTTTACTGAATAAATATTCTGGCTTCATTTGAAATTTTTAATATGTTATTTTTCGGTTTTTTGTTTGTATTTAAATATGGCAGTGAACATGTTAATAATATGACTGATAAAATTTTATAGGTAAATTGGAACTATGACTTTAATTAAGGTACCCAGATGTAAATAAACGATCCCTGCTACTTAAGGGAGAAACAAATTTAACCAAAATAGATTAAATTTGATTTTTAATGGCTCTTTCAGATAATGAATTTGCCGACCAATGATATAAGGTCATTCAAAAAATCTTTGTTTCAGTTTTAGCCTGAAGTTGAGTTTTCTGCGCCTCTACCGTTTGATGCATATTACCATGCTCCTTACTCTTGTATATTTTTGTAATATATGCTTCTGGTTTGTTATGGTCAAGAAGGTCCCGTCCAGAAGGGTCAAATATAAATTAAAAATAGGTTGATTGTCGAAAAATGTATTTTTCTATTTTAACCAATAAAGCATTTATACTGTTGTTGTATATTTAATTTTTGTGCGTCTTTTAAAGTTAAATTTCTTATTTTGATTATGTTAAGTATAGACCTGTAAATTCCTACTTTTAAGCACAGGCCTTCTCACTTAAAGGCCTTCTCTCACGTTCTTAAAGCATTTACCCACTGCACTGCTTTACTGTTGGCTGGCAGGCATAGTAAACAAGTGTATTCAACACGACCGATGGCTTAACTTGCTCTCTGAGGCTGACTGCTGAATTCACCCAAAATGGGACTCAAACCTAGGACCTCATGTCTGTTGCTGAACAGGCTGACAAATAGAGCAATGGGGCAGTCAAATATTTGTGTAAAATATATAATTCTTGTCTACATATGTATGTGACTAAATTTTAATGAAAAAGCTGGATTAATTTTGATGAAATTTGTGTGTGTGATACCTACTCGGACAGAATATGTAACACAAACCTTGACATACAATTTTAAATAAATGTAACCAGTGATATAGAATTTTTTAAATGTTTTGTGTGTTATTTATAAAATATACCCATACCTCGCTATACGGTCGCTCTCTATACGGCTTTTCGCTATAACGTCCATCTTCAATTAAGGTCCGTTTCGATTTACGGTCAAATATGTTACGCTATAACGGCAAATAAATATATTCAGTGTGACAGTGACATGCAGATTACCATTTCTTTATCGTCTTCAGTATAAAGCGCAAAAACCGAACAATTTCCTTCGTGTCTTCTCCAATAACTTGACACTGGCGAGATAATCTGTGCCTGGTTGGCATACCTGAAAGCCACTAAACAAAAAAAGAAGAAGTATAAAGCCATTAAAGGATAAGATTTTTACGAATGAAACACTTCATTAACGTCACGAAGATGTGCAGCGTTTTTAATGCTAATTCGATTGAAGGTTTTTTTTAATGCATACAAATAACATGTGGCATTTTTATTTGGCACTCGTCATTTAATTATATAATATACTATTTTTCGTAAAATAAAAATATTTCAAAAATACTCTTTTCAATATTTTACATTCTAAAACCTTATTTAATTAATAATGTCTAATATTGACAACAAACACGTGTCATTTTTATTTATAATTCGTGATTCATCTTCAATAGTTTCAATAGTCATCTCACACTTTGGCTTACATTAATGCTATAATGCAGGGGCCGGGGAACTTTTAAAATTATTACCCCAAAACATTTTAGTGCAAGTTGATGGCGAAGAGCAAAAAAAAACCAAATCGCTTCTTTTAGGCATCTCTCAAAAAAACATTTCTGATTGCTTTCTGTATAATCTATTCTTTTATTTTCCCGAAAGAAATCATTTAGATTTAAAAATATTTTTTATGTGGCATATAAAATTTAAAACATTTTTTTCGGCTTATAATACAAGAAAAATATCATATGAATTACCAAATAACAAGACATTCGTTGTCGTCGTCATCGCTTCAACCGATGGACGTCCACTGCTGGACATAGGTCTCACGTAATGACGTCCACAAGGCCCGATCTTGCGCCGCCTGGCTCTAGCGGCACCGGCGACCCTCTTTATGTCGTCGGTCCATCTTGTTGGGGGTCTCCCTTCACTGCGCCGTCCGGTGCGGGGTCGCCAGTCTAGCATCTTCGGCCCCCCAACGTCCATCGGTCCTTCGGACTATGTCGGTGACTCTGGTTCTACTACGGATCTCTTCATTTCTGATTCGATCACGTAGAGAAACTCCGAGCTTAGTCCTCTCCATCGCACGCTGAGTGACTCTGAGCTTCCGCATGAGGCCCATAGTCAGCGACCACGTCTCAGAACCGTAGGTCATCACAAGACATTATCATTTACTTATATTTTCGCGATGCGATTTTTTTTCCTCAGCCGTATATAACAAATTGTACCCCTTTGCGGTACAATTGAGGGTTTACTTTGGGTACTGTTACAAATTATAGCAATAGGAATAATGGTGGTGCAAACAAAAATTGGAATTGAAAAAATTAGAAAAAAAAAAGAATAATTGAACACATAGAACATGAATAATTTAAACAAAACATTGAAACAAATTAGAAAAATATATTTTTTACTTAAAAAATTTAAAATTTTTAACCTCAAAAATTTCATTTTACCCCATTTGGGGTAATTTATCCCGGTCCCCCGACCGCTGGATTAATGCATTTCTATTAGAGATCCTTATTTTTCGAAAGTAATATAGCCTATGTCACAAACATACATACAAAACAAATGTTCCTTCTTTATAATATTAGTTTAGATGTTTCGTTAAGCTGATGTGTTATATTAAAATGAAATCTATAATATACAAATGAATCGCAAAATGTTTTGGCATAACTCAACAACGCCTGGGTCAATTTTGACAATTTATTTTTTTAAATGTTCGATGACCTACGGCTCCGAAACGTGGTCGCTGACTATGGGCCTCATACGAAAGTTCTGAGTCACTCAGCGTGCGATGGAGAGGGCTATGCTCGGAGTTTCTCTACGCGATCAATCAGAAATAAGGAGATCCGTAGCAGAACCAAAGTCACCGACATAGTCCTACGAATCGCGAATCTGAAGTGGCAATGGGCAGGGCACATAGTCCAAAGGGCCATTGGAAGTTGGGGGCCAAAGGTGCTGGAGTAGCGACCCCGCAGATGGTGGACCGATGATATAAAGAGGGTCGCCGGTAGCCGCTGGAGCCAGGCGGCACAAGACCGGGCCTTGTGGATTCATTACGTGAGACCTATGTCCAGCAGTGGACGTCCATCGGTTGAAGCGAAAAATGTTCGTTAAGGACCAAGGATGGCTCTTACGGCGAGAAAAGTTTGATTTATTGCAGGGGAAAACCCTAAAAACAGCCCTTTTCTGTTTCCGATACCAACGTTTTTAACTAAAATGTAGAATCAATTTGACCATTATTGCTATACAATAAAGTTCATAATAAATTGCAAGTACTCACTGTTGTCAACGCAATGTAGGTATGTTCCTAACGTCAAAGAGTCAATTTGCACTTTATTACCGCTGCACAAAGTTCAAAATCAATTGAATAGTCACAAGATGTAAGACCTATAGGATATTTAGTACTGCTGTAATTTAACTTCGAAAATTATTCGTAAAACTGAAATCTGCTAGATTCCAAATCTTTTTGACAGAACGAAGTCTGTCAGGTCTGCTAGTTATAAATATATTGGATTAGTTTATCTAGTGATAATTCATCATTAAAATGAAACCATAAAGTAAATTAGAAACAGTCTTTATTGACATAAATCATTGTAGGGTTGATAAATATTTTTTTCTGTTATTAGATGACTACTATTAGCTAGAATTATAAATAGGATTGAGGTAACTCTTACAGCTACATATGATAAATAATCAATCACTCAGTATATTTCACATTATTAATACAATTTATGTATAGTATTACATTAAAAACATAAATCATGGGGAATTCTTGTTATGATACTTTTTAAATAAATGTGTTATTTTGCTTTATATTACAATCAAAATTATTTCTTTCTATATCTGTCCGTTGGTAATGAATTTACCACGGATTTGTAAGTTACATTTAATTAATTCAATTTTACATTCTGTTAACAAAATATTACTCAACTGCACATTTTGAATGTTTTAGTTTTTATTGCAATATCAAGTACTTTCTTTTTAAAAAATACTTTAAAAATCCTTAAATATCAAATTTCAATTGTGGATTTGTATTAGTGAAGCAATTTTGTGTTTTTTTTTTTGGTTATGTTATGATTTCAAAATAAAAGAGATGGCAACATTAATAATTTGTTATAATTAAAAGTGCGCGCGTAAAAAGTACACATGTCAGAAGTGAAACTTCTTTGGCAAACAAATTTTTAAGTCTCGTTTATATTTATACAAATCTAAAAGGAATAAGGAAGATCTGTTAGGAATTTAATTGTAATTAAAATGTTAAATTGTCGACATTTGATACAAATAATTTATCGAAATCTCAAATGACGAGTGGCAAATTAAAATGCCACATGTTATTTGTGAATATTAAAACTACCTAACTTTCAAACGAATTAGCATAAAACGCTGCACAGCTTCGTGACGCTAATCACGCGTTTCATCCGTAAAAATATTACCCTCATGCGCTTAAAGAAGTTTCACTTTAATAAATTGTAAATAATATTTTAAATTGTTATTTTAATGACAAATAACTATAACAATCACTGTTACTTGTTATTTAAAAATGTACTTTAACTCAAATAAATAAGGTTTAAATTTCCTTGTAACAAATTATCAATCTTGTATTCAGTAGTACCAACTTAAAAAGGAAAGGAATCAATAATTTACATGATAATTTAATTATTATTATTAAACTCTTAAATTAGGGTTGGTGTATCTGACGTATTTGAGGAGAGCATCGTTCTCTTCGCATACAAATGGTTTACGATGGTGGCAGGCCACGTCGTGCCAATGTACACCATCGTTGTAGAAATTGTTTAGTATCGCCACACAATGTTCGGATGCACCTCCTTGAATCAATTCCTAGAAAAAAAAAGGATTTATTAGCAATACTACTACGTTTAGATGGAGTGGTGAGTAGTGTGGTCAACGTAATCTACGTATGGTGTGAGCGGTAGTCTGATTCAAGCATTGAAGTCTCTCTATGAGGGTTCTAGTGCTTGTGTCAGAATAAACGGAGCGTACACGGAGTGGTTTCCTGTCGAAAGAGGGGTTCGACAGGGATGTGTTGCGTCACCATGGTTGTTCAACCTGTTCATGGATAACTGTTTGACAGATTTAAAAGAAAGTATGTATGGGTTAAGAATGAATGAATTACTCATCAAATGTTTACTCTACGCTGATGATCAAGTAATACTTACGTCATCCGCTAATGAGCTGCAGGAGATGGTAAATATTATGAATAGAGCTTCGAAAGGGAAAGGAATGAAAGTAAACAAAACGAAACTTATGCTTTTGAAAGAGATGAATGGCAAGTTATCCAAGGTCGTTAATCGAAACACAGTACTCATGACATATCATGCACATGTGGGATCGATCTTGTGCTATGGTATTATATTTTGGGGATATGCTACTGACAAAGAGTTACCTTTTCGTTCACAAAAACGATGCATAAGAGCTGTCTGCAACTTAAACCCAATTGATAGTTGTAAACCCTTCTTTAAGGAACTTAAACTAATGACTCTCCCTTCAATATATAGTTATGAGGTAATTATATTTGTAACACAGAATCCAACTCGATTTGAAAAAAGAGGTCAAGATCAGCGAAATCCCACCAGAATAAAAGCATCACCCATTAAATCCAGTCTAATGGATAAAAATATTATAGAGATGGCAGTAAAAATATATAATAAATTACCGCTTTACTTTAAAGAATTTACAGTATTGAAAACCAGATTGCGGAATTTTTTGATAGGAAAATGTTACTATAGTGTAGATGATTTTCTAAAGGACGACTTAAGCATAAGCATAAGCAATATTTTGATAGATGAGAACCAAGTGGAAGAGGTGAAAGAATACTTGTGATCTAAATTAAGGCCAATTAAGGATTTTACATTTGTTTATACTACTAATAAGCGCCAGAGAGATTGCGCGTGGGTGTGAGTCTGTCTATGAATTAAGCTTGTGTGTGTGTCTGGAGTATGTGTAATGTAATGAAAAAAATACAAATACAAGCTACCTACTCACTATTTAATTTAATTTTTTTAATTTTATTTTAAAGAGCTAAATCGCTTGCGATTATGTCGCTCTGTTAAGTACTCATAATTTCACAAAGATTATGTTTCTCTTAGACGTACTCCATACTCATAAAAGTGTATCAATTTTCTAAATTCCCTTGACAATGGATCCTGCAGCAATATATTAAGCCCACCAACCCATTGAATCTCGCTGTATTCGCTGACGAAGGTATGTCGCCCCGGCCCATTCCGGGCACATTCCATTAGAATATGGTACAAATCCTCCACAACGCCACATATTAAGCAGTTGGGAGAAGATGTTTTACCCATTAGCCAGGCAAACTTATTCAATGGATTCAAGTGGGTGTTTTGTATCCAGGATGTTGTTATTAGCTCATTTTGTATGGTCTTATACCAGATGCCCTTTTCTATTGATTGTTTATCAAAATACTCCTTCCACAAGTCGAAACATTTTCTTTTCACTAAACATGGTATCAGGGTGACATCAACTCCTTCTACAGTACCTTCTCTAGCCAGCTGATCGATAAAGGTGTTACCTGTTATATTCATATGTGATGGAACCCATTGCATTGTTTCATTAATTTTATTAATTCTTTTTTAAACTTTAGTTTTTTGCTATGGATATCGACCTCAGAGTAAGATTTGTTATAAATGCGGCAAATTATAGAATTATTTGCATAATTTGTTTGAGAATTTGACGTGTGAAAAGCGGGGTGTTTGGTTAATACAAATAATTTATTGAAATCTCAAATGACGAGTGGCAAATTGAAATGCCACATGTTATTTATAAAACCACCTAACCTTCAAACGAATTAGGAATAAAAATAAGGAAGTAGATAAGTCTAAAGGTGACAGGTGTTTTCACATTTTTCGACAAAATTCCGCACATTGTGTACACGACAAAGAACGATTAGATAATGCTTAAATAGAAATCATATGGAGGTAATCCAAGATTATGCAAGTGACCGCTTTAATGCGAGGCCAAAGATATCGAAGAGTCGCAGGTTCGAAAAACCGCAGTTACGTCGTTGAATACTTCTAACCATGTGCGAGAAAGTGGGTAATGTCTGATATTACCCTGACGCATACCGAATATAGATGAGCTTTTGTACCAACAACAGTACAGGTTGTATGGTGAAAGTGGGCTGAAGTCATGCGGGTACGCCCTTCTGTGAATATTTCGCAGACCTATAAATATTTACCGCCACTTTCCTTTTCACAGTTTCAACGAGTAAAGACGAATTACGTCATTTTACGTCAATAAAGTTGAATAGTATTTTCTTATTACGAAATATATGTTAAAGTTTTGCTTGCTAGCAGAGACCCCGTGTTCGATCCCTGGTAGGGTGAATTTAGGAAATCGTATTTTCTAATTTGTCTGAGTCTGGTCTGGTGGGAGGCTTCGGCCGTGGCTAGTTACCACCCTACTAATAAAGACGTACAGCAAAACAAATAGATTTGTGTTCCGGTACGATGCTGTGTAGTAGCACGCTTCTATCTTAGACTGTATCATCACTTACCATCAGGTGAGATCAATAAAAAAAAATTTGAAATGAAACTTCTTTTGGCGCATGAGAGTAACTTTTTACGGATAAAACACGTGTGATTAGCGTCACGAAGATGTGCAGCGTTTTTTTGCTAATTCGTTTAAAGGTTGGGTTGTTTTAATATTTACCTCGTAACGTCATTTAATAATTTAATATACTATTAAAAAATAAATTAATAATTTCTAATATTGATCCAATGAACTTCCCAGTGCAGATTTGATTTGGTCGGTTCATAGAGTAGTGGGTGACCTCCCATGCGATTTGATGCCTTCCTCTTTTCCTCGAACGACGAGGGGTTCGATGGACTGGTTGTCACGCCGAGAAACGTGTCCAAAGAATGTCAGAATGCGAGATTGTACAAGAGAGAATAGACGCTGTTTGATGCCGAGTTCTTGAAGTATCGAGACGTTTGTTCGAAACTCGGTCCACGAAACTCCAAGCATTCTCCAGCACCATATTTCTTGAGCATCTATTTTCTGCCTTTCCACATCTCGCAGTGTTCACGTCTCAGCAGCCTATAGAAATATGGGGAAGATAAGAGTCCATCCATATTTTCTTCATCTTGACCATCGCCGTTCTTGTTATAGCCATCCGTCGTTTGACTTTGTCAATGCATCCGCCGTTGTTTGATATTAGAGCCCCGAGGTAAATGTAAAACTGGACCACGTCACATTTCGCAATTTCTGTCACCTCTGGTGAATTATTGTTTGCACGGTCAACAATCATTACCTTGGTCTTGCTGCGATTAATCTTTAAACCAAACTCTAGGCTAACTCTTTCCATCCTCGATAGCGGTTCTTCTAGGCTTTCTGCACTTGTTGCAAACAAGGTGGTGTCATCCGCGTAACGTTTTACATTTGTACAAATACAAACAAGACTTAAAAATGAGTTCGCCAAAGAAGTTTCACTTCTGACATGTCTATTTTTTACGCATGCACTTTCCATTTCTATACCTTGTGCAATAAAAGTTATAAATAAAATGAGGTTCTATTGTCACAGACTATATTCCTATAATCACAGATTTCGCAAAGGCTACACCGTTGTACAGAATGCGTAGATACAATAATTCATTAATGATACAAAACTACTCTGTACACGATGTTTTTATGTAAGTTGATGATAATCTGTTCCATGAGGCCATAATTGCATTAAAATCTATGGTTAAAAATTAAATATACGTTACCCGGTTGTCAGGTTGTGGTTTTCCAATGCCACCTCCTTCGGACCAGTCGTTTTGTTGTCTGTTCGTAGTTGGAGCAAGTTTTTGCAGTACAGCTGTCCAGAACCAGCCGTTGATTTCATTTGGTAAAAGGTCTGGTCTATTGCAACCTTTGAAATCGCAGAGACGTCCTGATGTCCAGATGTATTTTATCTAAAAGGAAATCAGGAAAAGCTTACGTTAACGTTTTTTTGCCGACGCTTGACTGTGATCTCACCTGATGGTAAGTGATGATACAGTCTAAGATGGAAGCACGCTAATCTGGTAAGAGGTTTCTACACAGCATCGTACCGGAACACAAATCTCTTTGTTTGGCGGTACGTCTTTGCTGGTAGGTTGGTAACTAGCCACAGCCGTACCCTCCCACCAGACCAGAAACAAACAATATAAATAATTTCCTAAATTTGCGCTGTGCCATTGAATAACCAATCTTAAGCTAATCAGTTTCTTACTGGAACACAAATATTTATCCAGGGTGGTAACTATCCATGGCCGAAGCCTTCCACCAGTCCAAAACTGGGCCGTTCTTACTTTCGCGACCTCAATTAAGTTTCTAAACAGCTGTACACTTTAATAACGTAATGTTTCCACGACGTGCGACAAAACAATTCACTTAAGAAAAGTGAAACTTGGAAAGCAATATTCACTATTGTTCAATAACTACCCGCCATGAATGACAATATAAACTTCGTCAGATTCAATACGCGCTTAGGACATTGGTAACAGACGTTAAAGAAAACAGGCACGTCGAATTACCTAAATATTTTTTACATTGTACTTTCTATTACTGAACGGTTTTTTTTAGTTTTGTTAATTTTCATGTGGGTAATTAGTACGGTCGCGTTTCAGTTGCAACAACAAAATGTTGAAAAGGTGTCCTTGTTTTGTGTATTCACAAGCCTTGAACGCATATTTCTGCATTAAAACTACGTTAATCATCACCTTTTTTATGCAGATCACATTTCTTGCTAAGAGATATTTAAAAACCTCAATTTTGGTTTTGAAACTTACATTCTGGAAAAAGCATACGTCGCATTAAGCATGTCCGCTAACTGTTAACTGCCTCATTGGTCTAGTGGTTAGCATGTTCGACTACATACATGAGGTCCTGGGTTCGAGTCCCGGGTCGGGCCAATTTGAAATAGATATTGAGTTTTCTATTAAGATTTTCTCAATATTTGGCGGTGAGATCCACCCCCGTGCCTTGGAGAGCACGTTAAACCGTCGGTCCTGCGCCTGATCTCTCTCCGGTCGTGTCGGACTACGAGAGAGAAGGAATAGAGAGTACACTTGTGTACTATGCCTGCCAATCCGCAGTGGAGCAGCGGTGGTGGGTCTCTCTCATATGAGTGAGGAGGCCTGTTCCCAGCAGTGGGACGTTAATGGGCTGCTACTTACTAAGCATGTCCGCGACAAACGGACGAATAACTCAAGATCACGCCAACCGATTTTGATGATTCTTTTTTATTGGAAAAGATATACTTGAGAACGTTGAGAAGTATGAGTGGATCAAGCATCAAGATTGGTTATGGAGCGTTGTTATGAAAACTGTGTGTCTTAAACACTCTACGTGATATTGGCGAAGTAAAGTGTGCATTATTGGCACAACCGAAAGCCATTAATTAAAGGAAGAATACTTTTGCTTTTTGTTTTTGACATTTGACATTGACAGCCAACAATTTCTGATCGCAGCTATAATATTTTACGGACTTTGGCGGGAATCTGGGCGAACGCGTATTTATTATGAACTAGTAGACCCGACAGACTTCGTTCTGTCAAAAAGTTTTGGAATGTGGCAAATTTCAGTTTTACGAATGATTTTCGAAATGAAATTGCAGCAGTACTAAATGTCTAATTAATTTGGTCAGGTTGTAATTATTCGATTGATTTTGAACTTTGTGTCGCGGTAATAAAGTGCAAATGACGTTAGTTGCCTACATTGCCTAGACAACAGTGAGCACTTGTATTTTATTATGAACTTTATTGATTAGCATTAAAGTTCACATTGACTCTACATTTTAGTTAGAAAACGTTTGTATGGGAAACAGAAAAGGGCTGTTTTTAGTGTTTTCTTTTGCAATTATTCGAACTCTTCTCGGCGTAAAAACTATCCTTGGACTTCAACGAACATTTAAAAAAAGAATTGTCAAAATTGGTCCAGGTATTGTTGAGTTATGCGCTTACTAACACATTTTGCTATTCATTTTTATATAATAGATTATCCTTGTTCCGGTATAGTTATGACCGCATTCTTCATTAAAATTGAAACAATTTGCAATTCAGCTTTTTTAATTATTGATTCTGACGCTGTATGAAGTTTGCCGGGTTAGCTAGTACTGACAAAAAACAATATATTCTTTCATGTTTACCTTGTCCTGTGCAATACGGGTTTTCACCCATTCGTTTTCATCGCTGGTTTCCAAAGAGACAAGGTCCATGCAACGTTGTCGGCAGTAGTTTCTTGCACTCAGCCAGTCCTCTTCAACACCACGTAAGGCAGGGTCCCGCCATGAGAAGAAATACCCCTTATCTGATGGAAAAGAAAGTATATTTAACCTTTGTGACTCATCATAAAAAGGCGTTTTAAGTTATCTATCTTGCATCCGATTGAATATTTTTGTTTATAATTCAAATGATCAATTTTATTATATAATTCGAACAAAAAATTGAGGAAATATGTATCTGATATTCCACCGCTAGATACAAGCCTTTTCCCTCATAGTAGGGAGTGTTTTAGAGCATAAACACACCACGTCACTCCACTGCTGGTTGGCAAGCTACACATTGTCCAGAACTACTTTCAGGATATGAAGGTTTTCTCACCGATTTTGAAGGATTGTATTAAATAATCTAGCATGTGAATTTCATTTTTATAAAATCCAAGATTTCTGTATTCTTTATCTGATATAACAATATATTTTGACGCTTAATCAAAAGCCGTTCAGCAAAGGGTTTCCGTTTAGAGTCAAAAGAGTATCTAACATACATTCTTCGTTCACAAAATCTCCCATTTATGATATTAGTAAAGTTTCCTAAAACTCGGGCCTCTAACTTAACAAACATTCATAATTACAATGGAAACCCTTGTTAATAAAGCAAGCAATGATTAATAGAAAATATAATTTTTTAATCGAAAAAATTATAAGCATCAAAAGTGTCGGAAATTTAATTCCGAACTATTTTGATTATTATAATTTTTATTATTAAAATTGAAATTTTACGGGATGTGGAAATAATATATATTTTTCCATTTTCACCCCCTCAATTTTGGCTTATATCTATTTTAGAATAAAAAAATTATAAGCGACGACTTTTTGAATAAATAAAAATATCCACCACTCTTTTTCGATATTAATTGAGAAATATCGATCTTAGGAAAAAATGATAAGAATCAAAATTGAAGGCAATTTAATTCCGAAAACGTTGGTTATTACCATATTTGGCGTTAAGTAGGAAATAAGCGAGTTATTGAACAAACAAAATATCGTACTTCCCGGATCCCGAAAACCGAAGGTTAGGGTATCATCTTTCATTGTATCATCATTTACCATCCGGTGAGATTACATTCAAACGGTAAGAAATAAAAGAAAATTGTCATTCACTATCAACCATCGTATTGGTTAAAGAGGTCTGGGAATGTGTCAATAGAAAACTTACTTTCCATGTAGAAAGAAAATAGACAGTTCTCATTGTTCTATTGAACTACACATTGGAAGTAGAGCAACTTATCTTTTGAATGTTGCCTACAATTTAAAACAGTAAAAAAATTCAGAGATTTTAAACTAAAGTAAAAAATTGAAGATCGATTTTGCAACACAAAAATATCGATATCAATAAGCATTAGTATATCGATTTTTATATTAGTACGTCTGTGCCATTTTTAATGTATTTTTTCCAATGAATTGGCAATTCGAAAAATTAAAACAGATTTTTTAAATTAATGTTTTGTTTGTCATTAATTATAGACATTTAAAATGATATTAATCTATTAAAGCTAAAAATTTCATTGGGTATAAGTAATGAACAAATCAACAGCATGATTCTATTTTCAAAAGCTTTCTATGAAATATTGTAATTAATATTATTATATATCGATTTTTTCATCAAATTGGTCAATAAGGTCACAAATTGGTAAAAACATAATAAAAGCAACTGGTTTCAATGTATCTTAAATAGCATGCAAATTTTTATAGATAATTAATTCTATTTAAAGGTATTCAAATGTTTGGCGATGTCAATTATTTTAAAAATGTCAATATGTATTATTATTAAATTATTAATTCTATTATTTCATTACGAAATCTCTGATGAGAAATTTCCAATATCATATAATTTATTTAATTCTAAAGTCAAAGACATTATTTATACCAAAACTTGACTGTGACTGTATGTTAAAATCTTTGCTTTTCCCATTAGCAAATAAAACACGACAGGTTATATATTAAGCATGGATAACTGAGAAACATATCCGTTATTTGCTATTTCACTGAAAGGGAGAGAGGGAGAGGGTTATTATGTTACTGACAATATTTTAAAACGGCAAGAGCGAGTATTGCAATAACTTTGACTTGTAAAGAAGCAGTGCGATAGAGATATATTTTTTATGAGTACTTGTGCCAACGTGTATTACTTTTACTTTATTTTAGCTATATTATTAAACGAACTTTGCATATTTTTTAATTTAAATTATTTGAAAAGAGATTAACACTAAAATCTATTAATGTGTAGATGTAGCCTATTTTTTTTTAAAATCCTTTTAACAGGAAAAACAAGGCTTTAAACGCACAAGCAAAGAAATAAGACTATTCAGTCTCCTCTTCAGTTTGAGATTCTAATCAACTTAATACTATTTACTTCATAGTCAATGTTTGTCTTATTTTTTGTATCTCTATGTACTACATCTGTGACATATACACCACGTATTTAATATGTGGCCTATGAGAAAAGCTTTTCAGTTACAAATAACTTGATATAATATCAGTAATAAGTATAATATGTAGAACTTTTCACCTCATTTTTTATGTACTAACGTATATAGTTTTGTAATATAGTAGTAAAAATTTCTGACTATTTTTAAGTAATGAAAATTTAATTGCGGTATTCATATTATACCAACCAAAATCTGTACGTGTCTCTCCCTGTCTACACGTCGTTGGCGAAATAATTGGGCCCGATTGGCACCAATAAAAGCTATAAATTAAAGAAGAAGAAAAATATCAGTTATTGCACCATAGCGTCAGAATATATATAATAACGTCAGAATAAGTGATTGAAAAATAGCAATAACTCTGATGCTTATTATATACACATCACTTATAGATAATGTAACGATATTTATGAACAGACATAAAATTTTATTTACCACTTGTAAATGCCTATAGATATATAGACGCTTTTTAAATGGATAGGCTCTCTTCGCAAAGACGTAACACACGACGACAAGGTCATATGTTAAAATGTCGTTATGTTAACGATAGTGATGACAATCAACGCCAAAAATGAACATTTCTCTTTAACGTTTTAAATATAAATTATGTCTACGATTTAAATGCAGCAACGCTTCGCTGTAACTTATGCGTCTAAGTTGGGACATGAAAAACAGCTATCAGCATTCGTTGACCTTGACTAATAAGTCTTAATTTATATTATAAAAACATTTTTTTTCTTATAGGTTTTAAATTTTAAGGGTATAAAAAATGTACAAAAATTGCTCAATAGAAATTGAAGCACACTTTAAAAAAATGGACATATCTTCATTCAAACTAGATAGAAACTCTATACTTTATTAAAAACAGGTATAAACGAGTGAGAAAGTCTATTTCCGCATTTATAATATTAATATAGATAAAGCTAGAGTCAGTTATATTAAAATAGAAAATTTCACACATTATACAATAAAATTAATAAAAAAAAAGACAACAAATATTTTACTCTTCATATAAGTTATTATATTAGCTCAAGTGCGTGTATGTTATCGAAAAGTCTACAGCAATTTAACTCAAAGTTACTATATGACATTCAAATATGAGCTCTAATAGAATGTACATAAGGTTGATTATGATTTTGTATTACATATTCATTGACCCCATGTAGGTTATGGTCGTACACTTCTTTGTTGAAAAATCGACCTTTTGTCTTTTAAAAGAGGGTTCAAATTTCAATGTTCTATGTAAAGACGAAATATTACAAACTCGCATGTTCTATCTAGTTTTATATATACATAGATATACATAAAAGAATAGGAAAAAAAAATCGTAGAATTAATATCATTGAGTTATAAAGTTTCAATAAATAAATTGAAGTCCTGAGCGTTAAATACTTAGTAGTTTCTAATTAATATATATTTATTTATAATGTAAAATTATAAAGATAAAAATGTTATTTAATGAAAAAAGAAAAAGTTGGCCGCCCGAACAGGGACTTGAACCCTGGACCCTTGGATTAAAAGTCCAATGCTCTACCGACTGAGCTATCCGGGCTCTGTGAGCTAATTTGAAATAGAGATACGGCTTATACCTCCTACGTTTATTTTTCTTTGATTATTAATAACAATGTAGAGATAATAAAATACTTTACAACGCAGTATTCAAGTTGCTTCCTCGACTTTTGATGAGATTTTCTAAATTCAGTAGGTATGAGAATAGGGTTATATCTAATTTTACACCTCTAAATGTAAAAATATGTTTTTTTTCAGGTTATTTTTTATGGTTTGATATGAAAAAATACATTTCGTCCTAAATTTTTATCCTCCTACCACCAACCCCTGTTCTAATAGCGATAATAGTTATTATATGGCAAAGCAACGTTTGCTGGGCCGATAGCACTCTATATAATTATAGAGTTCATTGCAGTTGTTAATAAAACTTTTTTTTATTCCTTCAAATTCACTTGACATTTAATATTATAGATTAAATGTTTGTGGAAGTCCAGAATATCCAATTCAGTAAAAATTACAATTTCTATTTCGCTTAAAACTATTCATAACTGTTTCATGTTCCGTCGTTTTAAAATAAATTAAATTTTAAAAAATGGTCAGAAATCAAACAAAATGAATGTCAAACGTTTGATGTTTGGACCGTTGTTCAGAAATTATACAAAATTTATAAGAATACTTTTCTTATTTTTTATTGACATTTGACATTGACAACTAACAATTTCTGATCGCAACTATAATATTTGACGGACTTTGGCGGGAATCTGGTCGTAAAGGTCGCTTTCTTGTAATTACGAATTCTTTTTCACCGGTTAAGTTTTGATCACATTCTTTTATTAAAGTCGAAATATTAGGCAATTATCATTTTCTTTTTTATTCTCAGATGGTCCGAAGTTTGCTGGGTCAGCTGGTTAATTAATATTCATATTCGAAAATGTGTACAGCTCTATCTATTAAAGGGCATAAGGGTAAACTTTTTACGGATGAAACGCGTGATTAGCGTCACGAAGATGTGCAACGTTTTATGCTAATTCGTTTGAAGGTTAGATAGTTTTGATATTTACAAATAAAATGTGGCATTTTAATTTGACACTCGTCATCTAATGATTTAAAATACTGTTTAAATTGAAAGACAAAATTTTAATAATAATTTCTAATATTGACAAAAAACACGTGTCATTTTTATTTACAATTCGTCATTTGACATTTCATTCTTGCTTTTTGCCTCCAAGTCTCGAAAATCTAAAGTTTTAGATTTGTATAAATATATACAAGACTTAAAAATTAGTTTTCCCCAGAAGTTTCACTTCTGACGTGTGTACTTTGTATGTAAGCTCTTTTAACTTTCTATATAATGATTTATTTTATTATATTACTTGTTTTATACGAAACGGTGTCTGAATAGTTAAGGAATGTGGGACGGTGACAGTATTCTTAGAACCTTAAAATGTTTATCACGATCCTTTCCCGGATGTCTGATAAAAGGTAAACATGTCCCTAACGGTATTTCAAATTTAAAACGATAAAGACGTAAACGGAACATTCTCAAAGATGTCTATCATAGATACGTAGAAACAAGTTGTAGATGTCACCTAACGAATTTAAAAACTTTATTAAAGGAAAGCTAATTGATAAATCTTAGTGTTCGCGACTTTCCCCTTCGTTTAGGAAATAGTATATTTTGTTTAATTTAAAATCAATATTGTTTACAATCTTCCGTTTTCGTATAGTATTATTATTTTGTTAACTTAGTCTATATATAAATATTAGTAGAATCGTATATTATATGTTTGTCATTTCCGAGAATAAAGTTGTTTGTGCAATTAATGTATACCCTGTGATTGAAATAATATAACGCCGAACGAATTATCCCAAATGAAGAGACAACCAACGTCGTTTACTTGTCACAATAGCGCACGTTTGCCAGTCGCAAACATTACATAATAGAAAGCCAATTCGGCGTAAACGTTCCTGCTGAACAACAGTTATGATGTATTGCAATCGAACAACAGTTCGATTGCAATACATCATATCCTCGTCTGGTAACAAGTAGACGACGGAGCGTTGGGTGAAGAATCTGGGTTTTATTTCGATCCTGAACCGGCAATCTTCGCAAGTATGATTGACGAAGGGGCCGCACTTAGTATAATTTGAAAGATTGCTTGGACGAATACAAAGTTTGGGAATGATCTAATCATAATAGAACGAATTAAAATCATATTGTAATGGTGATAATATACTAAGTGACACCTGACTGAGTTTTGTGCAGGTTTTTAGCAGAGAAGGTCGCAAACGACCCTTGTAATTTTGATTTTAAGTTGTTCCCTAATATCATCTTCCATTCATCATAAGCTTTTGCATAAGTTTCTGTTTTATTTTTATATGCATTAAAGTATTTATATCTATCTATCACCTGACGATCGTACGAATTATATGAATACAATATTAGAACTCAAAAGTGCTGTAAAAGTTACTTGAATAAAAAGTTATAGAAAATTTTAATTTCAAAATATGAATTTTAATTTTCCCGTGGGTTCTTCTCAAAGCAGGACGATTGCGGCTGTAAGGGGGGATGGCCGGAGGCCTGATGCCGACGAGGTCCGAAGGGTCAGAGCCCTGGGCGCCCAGACTTTGGTCCAAAAATGGAGCGATCAATCTCAGATCCCCAGTAGCGAGCATGGCCACTGTGGCAGCGAACCGTCCTCACTTGGAAAAATGGCTTTCCAGGGAGCACAGCACGGGACGCTACCCTACAGATTGGTGCAGGTTCTGACCGGACATGGGTGCTTCGGAAAGTTTCTGCACCAAATTGGCCGGGAGGAGTCACCCGCAGATGGCAGATTGTGCGGCCTGGGGACCACAGCGTCACCTCCTGGCGGCGTTGATCAGCGGCGACCTCTCGTTGGGGAGCATTGTAGGCGCGATGCTATCCATTGAGAGACGGTGGGCGGAAGTGGCCTTCTTTTGCGAGACGGTAGTCTCGCTGAAGGAAGCCCATGAGAGAGAGAGAGAGAGAATGCGGTGGATGCTCCCCCTCACCGCCGAAGGAGGCCGACTATAATCCTCCGACGTACTCATCCGGGACACCGGGGCAGAATGCGAAACCTGGTGCCTCACTAATGGATGAAGAGGGTTTCACTGGGTTTTAGGGGGTATTGCGAACCTTCTATCGCCGAGTCCCACGCTCAGGGTTAGTGCGTAAATTGCATTTCCCAGCGAAAAAAAAGGGCCTGGAGGAGCTCTCATAAGATTAGTATCATCATCATCAGTCGTACATTTGAATTTCAGAATCCGAACTTTTAAATTTGATTTTGAAATGGATTTTTTTTTTTTAATTCGTATATATGTATTTGGGTTAGAGTTTTATTTTTATAAAAGTCATAGAGCTGGCGTAAAAAGGTAGTGGAATCGATTACGCACAGGTACAATTCTGTGCAGAAATCATTAAGAGGTAAATTAGATTCTTCTTACCTTACCTTGCTTTAGAATGTATCATTACTAACAAACAGGTGTAAACATGTTAGCAATAAGCAAAAGATGATTCGCATATACAGACACCATAACAAATGTTATTGAATTAAAAAAAACCTAGCAAGTTTATTTTATAATCATTACTTAATTGCAAACTTACGAAGCAGTTAACACCTTCTAAGGCAAATAACGCGGAAGTTCATGTAAGGTTTTTTTTTCTCCTTTTTAAGTAACACGTTTATAAGTGACGTGTAAAGTACGTCTTCACAATAGTATAATATGTATATAAAAAAACTATGGATACGATTTATTCAAGCTACCAGTGAGATATGTTAACATAATATTTACAAGTATCCTCGTCGTCCCTTCAACCGATGGACGTTCACTGCTGGATATAGGTCTTACATAATGACTTCCACAAGGCTCGGTCTTGAGCCGCCTGGCTCGACCCTCTTTATATCATCGGTCCACCATGTGCGAGGTCGCTACTCCAGCACCTTTGCCCCCAACTTCCATTGGTCCTTTGGACTATGTGCCCTGCCCATTGCCACTTCAGATTCGCGATTCGTAGGACTATGTCGGTGACTTTGGTTCTACTACGGATCTCTTCATTTCTGATTTGATCACGTAGAGAAACTCCGAGCATAGCCCTCTCCATCGCACGCTGAGTGACTCTGAGCTTTCGCATGAGGCCTATAGTCAGCGACCACGTCTCAGAACCGTAGGTCATTGTTCGAAGACTTTGGCACTTCAGGCACTGAGAGATGACGGACGAAAATATCTGGCCTAGTTTCCCGAACGCTGCCCAACCGAGTTGGATTCGGCGGTTGATCTCCTTCTCGAAATTATAGTTGGACTATATGTCCCAGGTATGTGTACTAGTCTCCTTGGTCAGTGGGTGTCGCGTGGTCACGGCGTGATCACTTTCCACTTGGCGCAGATCCTCTCGGGGCACGGGTGCTTCGGGAGGTATCTGTGCCGGGTGGCCCGTAGGGAGCCCACTGAGGAATGCCACGAGTGTGGATCCGCCGTGGACACGGCGGAGCACACGCTTGCGGTGTGCCCCAGTTGGGATAGGCAGAGATCTGCCCTAGTGGCCGTATTAGGGTCGACCGACCTGTCTCTGCCCACCGTCGTGCGAGCGATGGTGGAGCGGAGGGAGTGTTGGAGTGCGGTGGCCTCCTTTAGCGACGAGGTGATGTCGCTGAAAGAGGCCGCGGAGCGGCGTCGGGAGGCGGATCCCGCCGCCCACGCCCTCCGTCGTAGGCGTCCGGCGAGAAGACGTGCGGTCCAGGACCGCCGTCTTCCCCCTTAGCACTAGCCTCTGGGACGGCGGACCGCGGAGGCCGTCGTCCCACGTAGCGAGGCTCCGTAGGTTGTCGGGCGGCGCGCCTTCGCGCTGCCCCATAGGTAGCTCGATCCTTAGGATCAAGGTAGAGGCCCCTCACGGGGAATCACGGCGGCGTGCTCAGTTTTACTCTATAGCTAACCTGTCGCGTCGCCATTGTGACAGTGCGTAGGATGGCGGGTCGTTTTTAGCCGGCATAACCGGGATGTCCGCGGCGTCCCGGTATCCTATTGAGGATTTTTTTCCCGTCTTACCAAAAAAAAAAAGGTATGTGTACTAGTGAACGATTTCGAGAGCTGAGTTCTCAACGATGACTGGGTGTGGGCGGTACATGGATATTAGACATAATTTTTGTCTTATGCATGTTCATTTTTATTCCCACCTATTGAGAAATTCTGCTGAAGTCATCGAGCATTGTATTGAGATATTCGAGAATCTTAAGGATATATCTTGTTATTATATGTGTACAAGCAAAGCCCTGCGGTTCCACCCGTGCAGATACCGTTCACGTGGCAGTGGAAAGTACTAAGTTGGCCTATAGATTGATTTTCGTTAACATAAAAGTTTTATTTCATAATTTTTCCCTAACGCGCCAAAAGAAGTATAACTTCAAAAAACAATCATGTGTGTAATTTTTGTACACGCGTTAAAAGGCGTAACAGGATAAAAATCTTTTCAAAATCTAAGAAGTTGACTATAGCTAACTTCAGGGTGTCGGTTTTTTGTGATGTTATGCGCGCGCATCGTAAAAATTTACTCTCATTTTTCCCTAACGCGCCAAAATAAGTATATTTCAAAAACTTATATTATAAATGCGAAAGTAATTCTTAATGTCTTTCGCGCTTTCACGCCAATACTATTGAACCAATTTAAATGACATTTGATGCAATTACAGTCTAGAGCCTCAGAGTGTCTTATTGGTAAAACAATAAGCTTAAATTACTAAAAATGCTACCCAAAAACACTATTTTGTATACCCAAAAACACTAAACAAAGTTTTGAGTACAGCTAGGCTTTCATAATATTCCTACATACATACATACATAGCATCACGCCTCATTCCCATAGGCGTAGACAGACCACGTCCTTCCCCTTGCCACGATCCTTGCATATCTCCTTCGCTTCTTTCATTCTGATTAAACCTTTCATACAAGTACGTCGGTTTACTCTTGACCTGGCCCTTGTTTAAAATGTCCTGAATTTGGTCTAGGAACGTTCGCCTTGGTCTTCCCCTTCCAACTTTTCCATTCACTCTTGACTCATAAATCCTTTTTGTCACTCATAAATCCTTTCATTCATTCTCTTTACGTACCCAAGCAATCTAAGCATACCTTTCTCAATTTTAGTCACTACATCTTGTTTTATACCACATCGTTCTTTACTTTGTCACTCAATTTCAACCCACTCATACTTCTCAACGCTATCATTTCTACGGCATTTATTTTACTTATGTGATTTTTCTGCAATACTCAATTTTCACTAACATAAATAAGTGTTGGCACCAACACTCCAGCATGCACAGCCAGTCTGGCCCTTTGAGACACCATCAGGCTTTTTATAAAGACGTGCAGAGCACCATATTCCCTGCAATTACTCTCCTTTCAATATCACTTTCACATGTTCCATCTTTTGTAAATCCCAGGTACACAAATTCTTTCACCCCTTCCACTTGTTCCCCATCTATCAAAATATTGCCAACCACTCCACTCCCGTAACCACTCCGTACGCCCCGTTTATTCTGACACAAGCACTAGAACCCTCATAGAGAGACTTCAATGCTTGAATCAGATTACTGCTCACCCCATACGTAGATAACGTTGACCATAGCTCATTCCTCACCACTAGATCGTAGGCCTTTTCTAAATCTATATAATATTCCTAATAAGGTAATAATAAGTAAAGTCTCACTGTCAGCAAATCGTTCGTGTATGACTCGTTGAACACATTGTGCTGGTACCGGTGGTTCCAGGATCCTGCCGTTGGGAAACTGAGCTCGTGCCACAGCAAATGCTGCCAGTAGAAATAAGAGTTTCATTTTCTGTAACAATAGACGACATTTTATATGGGATTTAAAGAACATTTTATCTCTATAAAGACTAGATGTCCGTAGACTGCTTCATTGGTCTAGTGGCCAGTTTATTCGGCTACAGACACGATGTCCTGGGTTCGGGCAAATACAAAAGCTGAAATCGAGTTCTCTGTAAAGCAGTATTTGCTCAAAATTGGGAAGTTAGCGGTGTACTCCACCTCCGTGCCTAAACGTAAACAGTCACTAAGAACAGATTTATTCATTTTCACAGGTATAACACCTTTAGATCCTAAATATACAAGTTTTGTTAACAAAAAGGGCGTGCGTACAAAGTACACGTCAGAAGTTAAGCTTTGGCAAACTAATTTTTAAGTCTTGTTTTTTATTTATACAAATCTAAAACTTTACATTTACGAGATATAGAGGGAGGGAATAAGGAAGATCTGTTAGAAATTTGATTGTAATTAAAATGTTAAATTGTCGAAAATGAATACAAGTAATTTATCGAAATCTAAAATGACGAGTGGCAAATTAAAATGCCACATGTTATATGTAAATATTAAAACTACCTAACCTTCAAACGGATTAGCATAAAAACGCTGCACAACTTCATGACGCTCATCACTTGTTTCATCCTTAAAAATTGTACCCTGATGCGCATAAAGAAGTTTCACTTCAATAAGTTGTTAATTTTATTTAAATTGTTATTTGAATGAAAAATAACTATAACAATCACAGATACTTGTTATTTTAAAATGCACCTTAATTTATAAGTGAATAAGGCTTAAATTTACTTGTAATAAATTATCACTCTTGTATTCAGTAGATTTCCGAGACTTGCAGGGAAAAAGGAAGATATGTTAGGAATTTAATTGTCATTCAAATATTATAATTAATACAAATAATTTATTGAAATCTCAAATGAATTGTAAATGATAAAACTGTTAACTCATATAAGACAGGGCCGTTAAAATGACAACTTAACTAAGTGAAATTTATATTGGTACCGCAACACCCAGGATCGAACCGGCAACCTCATGCTTTGCAGATCCGTTACCTTGGCACTGCGATATCACAAGTATTTTATGAGGTAATCGAGCTCATCACTAATACGCAAATAAATATACGCAAAAGTTCTTTCCCCCCCCCCCTCTCTACTACCACCGCTTCACGCAAAATACACCTTAAGTAAATATTTCAATGCAGCAAAAAACGTAAGCTCATTGCAATTTGATTACAGACAATTAGAAATTCTCCAGAAATCGCACCCTGGCTGTAGGCCGTTGAGGAGTTCCATTGATCATCATATTTAACTACAACAATCACTTGACCATCCCAATGCTACGGTAGGGGACTCAAATATCTGGATAGCCTGGAAACGATTCTGCCGAGTGTCATTAATTTGCTCCTAAGAATTGAAGAGTCCCGTTATTTGGTCATGGATCTCATGATCAAGACCTAATCACACAACTCTCAAAGTATATCCTTTCCAATAAAAAACGAATAATTAAAATCGGTTGGCGTAATCTTCTGTTATTCGTCCATATGTCCAGCACATGCTTAATACAAATTTAAGACTTATCCGGTTTTCTCATGGGTGCCATCATCAGAACTGGATTTAAAATGGGACCCTACAACAAGCACCATCTTTCATATAAAAAAGAATCATCATTCCGATCATGATGATTCTTCAGCCAGTCGAAAGTTGTCAAACACGCGTTTGCTCCATACGAATTTTACCCTAAAGAAGTTTCACTTCAAAAATCAATGGTAAAAGTTTCCGTTTCTTACTAGCTGTTCTCCTGTGCTGTGAATGGTAAGAGAAATCTCTCAGTAACTTTGGCTTATATCTGGATTCCGTGGGAATATGAGGTAACACGTTCTTAGTAAGAGACTACGTCGCGAAAGGATAGTATATGTCATGTCGCATTTCAAGTCAATGTAATAAACATTTTTGGAGATTAGAATATGGGGATTTTTTCTTAGTAAGCGTCTACGTTGTCTTAACAAGTAGCCTATGTCCTTGCCGAGGTTCTTGACTATCTGGGTACCAAATTTCATTTAAATCGGTTCAGTAGATTGGTCGTGTAAGCACAAAGGACAGACAGAGTTACTTTCACATTTATAATATTAGTAAGGATGTGCATTAAGTAAGTAAAGTAAGTAGCAGCCCATTAACGTCCCACTGCTGGGCACAGGCCTCCTCACTCATATGAGAGAGGGTTTTTAGAGCATAGACCCACCACGTTGCTCCACTGCGGATTGGCAGGCATAGTACACAAGTGCACTCTCTATTCCTTCACTCTCATAGTCCGATGTGACGGGAATCCGACACGACCGGAGAGAGATCAGGCGCAGGACCGACGGCTTAACGTGCTCTCCGAGGCACGGGGGTGGATCACACCGCCAACTTCCCAACTTCGGGCAAATATTGAGAAAATCTTAATAGAAAACTCAATATCGATTTTGAATTGGCACGACCCCGGACTCGAACCCAGGACCTCATGCCTGTAGTCGAACATGCTAACCACTAGACAAATGAGGCAGTTGATGTGCATTAGTATTGTATATATTAATAAAATTAGCTTATGAATGTATGCTTAATAAAACCTTATTCAAATTGTTATTTGTATTCTGCGAAATAGATTTAAATTTACTAAAATATCCTAATCATAAATTTTGGCGAAACAACCTTTTGATAAATAACTATAAAAAGCGATCGTTGACCTCAACACCGATTAACAATCCTATAAATATTTAAATAGGCATACCGATGTTAATCCATTAATAAAATATTTGTGAAACATTAACAAAAATAACTCGATACGTTGAATTTTTACATTTCTTTTTTAAGAAAAATTTAAACTCGTTTAAATATTCTATCAGAACGATAAAAATGGCATTAAATTTTACAATCCTTACTAATATTATAAATGCGAGAGTAACTCTGTCTGTTGCGTGTTCTCTGTCTGTGTCTTCAATCGTGCTAAAAAGCACTTTTGAATCGTCAGTAGTCTACCACCGATTCGAAAAGTTGATTCTGCTGAGAAGAAACCGGCAAGAAACTCAACGGTTACTCCTTTTAATATAGTTTTTGTAGGTAACAACGTGTTTATCTTTCATGTGCAATTGGAATCAAATCCAAACATCTTTATCGCTTAAATGTGTGTGTTTTCTTGCCCTTATCCCACTAGGTGGTGTCGGCACAGCATGTTTCCTTTTGCCACTTCACTCTATCCGCTGTCATTCACACCCTTAATAGACATATCCTCTTTCACACAATTCATCCACACTTTTTATGGTCGCCCTCTCCCGGCCCTGCCGCTTACCATCATATTTAGAACCCTCTTACATAGATGGCTATCCTCCCTTCTCATTACATGTCCATACCAGGCTAACCTTCCACTCCTTAACTTCTCGGTCACTGGTGCTACTTTCACACTTCCTCTAATATACTCATTCTTAATCTTATCCAATTTTGTCACTCCACACATCCATCTCAACATTCGCATCTCCGCTGCATGCAATTTCCTTTCATTCTCCCCTTTGGTGGCCCAGCACTCTGATCCATACAGGATGACAGGTCTTACGATCGTCTTATAAATCTTCCCCTTTAGTTTAAGGGGCATTCTGGCATCGCAAATTGTTCCCGAGACCTGCCTCCACTTCATCCAACCTGCATTTATCCTGCTAGTAACATCTCGGTCAATGCCGCCGTCGTTTTGGAAGATAGAGCCGAGGTAACGGAAATCTGAGCAGACTCGAAGGGAAACACCATCTAAGACAATCGAAGAAAAACTGGATGGATCCCCGAAATCACAGAACAGATGTTCTGTTTTGGTCCTATTGATCTTCAACCCTGCCCTTCAAATCTTTATCGCTTAAATAATCTTCAATATTATAATATGCCTTTTGTAATAGGACCCTTTTAACATTAAATTAAAAATGTATATGCTCAATCCGACACATGATTTCTGAATCTTATTCACTCTAAAATATGGCATTACAAGTTTGTTTTTATTTCTTGTATTAAAATTGTATGTTTCGCTACTATTGCTAAATGAATATTATCACGGATATATAAAATGTTATTCAATATATATTGCAACGGTACTCTGAGAATTGATATTTCTTTGAATTTCTCTTAAGGAAACGCGAAATCCCAATTGATATATGGCTACTGTCTGCCACCTTCCCCCATAATAGAATGCTGTAAGACATAATGCTATGAAAATAAGCGAAATACACCATTTTGGCAGTTTTATCATCAGAAATTGCTGCTGAACTGAGTTTGCCAGCCAGAGTCTTAATATGGGCACCCCACTGAAGCCCAGACTCTAAGGTTGCTCCTAAGAAGACTGTAGACTTAACTTTCCTTAATGGATCATCTATTTGGATATTTTTAAAGAATTCTTTTGCATTTGACAAAGCGAATTTAACACACTTAGTCTTTGCCGAGTTTAATATTAAATTATTAGTTTTCACGCCAAAACTACTGAATTAAATGAAATTTGGTACGCATATTGTTTAGATCCTGAGAAAGGACAACAAGCAGTGTAAAACACTGTTCTACAGCTAGTGTTTAACATAACATTTACTCGTAAGTTGATTGTATAATTAAGATAATGATTGACAAGCGAAAAAGTGTTTAAGTTGAAAGTATGTTGCATTCCATATTGTTTACAAACACTTTCCGTTGTATTTTAATGACTTGCGTAATGTATAAGGAGTCGGGAATCAGGACCGGTTCGCGGTAGAAAGCGACCTTGTCCTCAAGATGGTTCGTTCCACTCTTGACAACTTCATAAGTTACATAACATTGCCCACAATTTGTTATGAGGCCATAAAATTTTAGATTATCTTAGATAACCTCTCTATCTATTATATCATACACGATTATACATGATTGAAATATGCAAATTTCCTTCAGTATTCGGCATTAAAAAACAAAAAAGTTTTTATATATTACTTTGCCATTGTTCAAATTTATATTTATTGTTAGAGTATACCTAATACTCTGTGTGTTATATATACACTGTGTACACAGAGTATAAATCCAATAAGTCAAATTAACCTATGAATATTTCTCATACATGTTACTTATACCTAATAATATTTATCTCATGTTTTTGCCGCTTATCTTCAAAATGGCTGTATCGTATTTGATGTGACTTTAGACGAGAAAATAAAATATAAACCTGAGTATATATACTCTGTGTACATGTGCTTACAGATCCTATATGTATTTACTCTGTGTACACAGGCTTATAAGATTGGAAATTCCTTCCTATGAGATACAATAAAACAACAAGTATCTGACTGATAAAGCCGCATCAAATACAATCCAGTCTTTTGGGAGAAAAGCAGTGAAGACCTGAGACAAATATTATTAGATTTAAGTGAGATGTAAAATAAATATTCATAGATTATTTAACTTGGCGAAATGAACAATGATGTTTGGATAACTAAATACAAGTGAAAAGGATTGCACTTTATTCCATATTTTTATGGAAACTACATAACGAATAAATATTTAAACCTACCTATAGTTAAATATTCTTTATTAAATCGCCTGTTATTTGAAATTCATAAATGCTTTAACACTTTCACTCATTTTATGTAATAAAATCATAAATATGGGCCCACTCGTTCAGTTAAGTGTTCACATACTTTTTGGTATCTTATTAAATTTGTTTTAAAGAAACAATTAACAATTTTACGACTCTTAAAAAGAGGTTTGATTCCGGCAATTCCGACCATAAAGAAATAAAATCCCTTCTCTATCAATAATAATAATACTTCGTACGGTATTAGCTAGCTACACAAATATTTAGTCAAATTAAATTAATGGCCTAACAAATAATTACAAATCACAAATATTTTAATGGTTGCTCTACTATATTTTGTATGCAAGCTCAAAACTATTCTAGTTTGTTCATGGTATTTCGTAACAATATTGTAGTTTTGAATTTAGTTTGTAACAATATTTTAATTTTGAATTTAGTTTGTATTAATATTGTAATTTTGGATTTCGTTTGTATTAATATTCTAATTTTGGATTTAGTTTGCATTAATATTATAATTTTGGATTTATTTTGTATCAATATTGAAATATCGAATTTAGTTGGTATTAATATTGTAAAGACTTGGTTTGTATCAATTTTGGATTTAATTAAGTGTATGGGTATGGTAATATTTCTGGGGAATGATAAAATAAATAAAACTACAGCGAATCCGTGTAAAAGTACCATGTAACAGATAAGGGTCTTTTGATCGTAGATATAAAAGGAGTAGACGATATGTTGCGCATCACTAGATTGAGAATTTCATCCCTTAATTCGCAGAAATACTAGGTTCGAATTCCAACAGGGCGTATTTAGGTAAATTGTATTTTAAATAACAGAAAAAAAAACATTTCCCCCGAAGTTGTATTCATATAAACAACACCTTATGTTATCACTTACCATCAGATGGCACCGCAGTCAAAATCAATAAACTAAACTCAGTTTTGTAATATTGATTTTCTCCACAATAAAAAAGTGAAAGAAATTTAGTAATGAAAGGAATTAACTTTGTTTGAAACATATCAGAATAATTTGACTTTTAAATTTGGAACGAGATACTTGATTTTTTTCTCCTATATTAAAGGCAAGGATATTAAACCGTAGTGCTTCATTTCTGTTTAATTGAAAATGTGCTTTTAAATATCATATTTTTTTTAATTATTATCTTGTTTCGGGTTCAAATTAATGGGAAATCCATTTAAATTTGGGTATTTTTTTTCAATAATTCATCATTAATAGTTTATGAGTTATTTTTAATTCCAATATATAAAATAATTCAAAAGAGTTTTTATTCATCTAATAAAAATGTTACAGCGAATATCTCTTCTGTGATACTACATTGTTTGTTTTAATTTAGTAAATCACAAAGGATTTTGTCTCGTTTAAAAAAATTCTGGCGAGTATTCATTTTATAAATAAATTTTACAATTTAATTTCATGAAGCAGAAATTAATCACACTAAAGAAGCTATAATATAATTAGTATTTTTTTGTTGCATTTGCATTGTACGTTTACTTCTTCTGGATTGATTATCTATAAAAAATACAGATAATATTTAGAACTTTGTCAAATACTACTATTTTATTTTTTATTTATTTCGTAAAATATTGAGTATTTGGCCATTTTTTATATTATAAAACCGTTTTGTAAGCAATTCAAAGTAGGTCACGTTCGTAATATTTAAAATCTGTACTCACTGTTTGATGTGTTTGTCTTCGCGTCTGTCACTAAACTGATGCGGGCGCGCTATGCGTCGTTTTATATGAGGAAAACATGCCTTCGATTCTTTGAGGAATTTCATTCTGAGGGCTAAAAAAAGCCTTTCATACACAACTAACCCCATCACGGGTCACTGTGGCTAAGTGTGACATTAATTACAAATCTGAGATCGTTAGTTTCAGTGAGAACTTTGGGATAGAAACTTATGTATTCAGTAATGTATGTGCCAGTCCTGTCAAAATGGGTAAAGACGAAGATAGAAAGTAGGCTCTGCTATAGAGTTTTCTATTGGAGAAACAATTTTTAATCTTGATTCAGTATTTCGAGTTTATCAAGAAAAAATAAACAATTAAATAATTCGTGTCGTTGGTCAAATAGTTTTTACTGTACGAATATAAATACCATACATGGTCGTCGATTCAAGCTTAGATATATCAAATTCGAATTCAATACATCTTTATTATTTATGATGATAGGCCTCTTCACTCAAAATATATACCAATTCGAATTAGCAGGCTACACATAAGTATGCAGCAGCCCATTAAGGTCCCAGGCCTCCTTACTCTCATAGGAGAGAGGGTTCTTATTGCATAGACCCATTAAGCCGCTCCACTGCGGGTTGGCAGGCATAGTATACAAGTACACTCTTTATTTCTTCACTCTCATAGTGGGATGTGACGGTAATCCGACACTCGCGAAGAGAGATTAGGCGCAGGACCAACGGCTTAACGTACTCACCGAGGCATGGGTCCACTTCATGCTAATATTGAGAAACTCTTAATAGAAAACTCACTATCGGTTTTTTAATTCGCCCAATATGGGACTCGAACCCAGAACCTCGTGTCTTAAACCGTAGGCAGCTATCAATATCTATATACTCTGCTACCGAAGGGTCATAGCAACAGTGGCCAGAAAGGCTTTCAAACTTATATATTTATTATATATCTCAATATTATCTCTTTTTATTTAATAACATATGCATATATTGTCTTCTGATTAGCATCTTTCAATAACGAGCTAAACTTAGAGTTGACGAAAAAACGGCTTAGCGAATTAACAAGGAAATGCAATTTCAATATTATTACGCGCGTCGTTGCCCATGTGGTTTTAAGTTCAGGGATATAAACACCATACAACATTGTTGATTCAAGTATAGATATATCAAAATCAAAATCAAAACATCTTTATTCAAGTAGGCGTTTACAACAGTTTTGAAACAGGTAACATCGTTTTTTTCATATATTATTTTAATGTACTACTCATGATGATATTAAAGAACGTACTTACAATCTTAAGTTGCGAGGATTCCTTCGCGCACTGTTAAAAGTAAAGCCCGCAAGCACCACTACACATTTACATAAAACAGTGCACTATCTATATATTTATATAAAAACAGCCCACTGTCTATACATTTGAACAAAAACAACCCTCTCTCTATAGATTTACGTAGAAACAACCCATTACCTATACATTTACAAAAAAACAGCGCATTATCTATATATTTACATAAAAACATATATTTACACCAAACTAATTTTAAGAAAACAATTTTGTAACAAAATATTGTATTTTTGGTAAAATAAATTATTATTAAAATTATTATTATTATTTACATAAAAACATCCCACTATCTATACATTTGTACAAAAACAACCCTCTCTCTATAGATTTACGTAAAAACAACCCATTACCAATACATTTACATAAAAACAGCGCATTCTCTATATATTTACATAAAAACATCCCACTATCTATACATTTGCACAAAAACAACCCTCTCTCTATATATTTACATAAAAACAGCCCACCATCTATACATTCACAGAAAATTGCCACTCTCTATACATTTACATAAAAACAGACAACTAACTATTCACTTTCATGCGAATACTCGTTTTGCTAGCAAAGGTCCGGGTTCGATCCTTGGTAGGGCGAAGAAAGTTGCATATCCTAGTTTGTCTGAATCTGGACTGGTGGGAGGCTTCTGCCGTGTCTGATTATCACCCTACCGGCAAAGACGTACCGACAAGATTAGCGCCAATCCATCTTAAACTGTATCATCACTTACCATCAGGTGTGATTGTAGTTAAGCGGTAACCTGCCAGCAATAGAAAGACCGATCAAGGTAACTGTACCACTTTTTAACCGATTTCAAAAAAAGGAGGAGGTTATAAATTCGTCTGTATTTTTTGTTTATGTTTGTTACCTCATATCTCCCGATTGGGTGGACCGATCTTGATGATTTTTTTTTAAATGAAAGGTGGTGCTCGTAATAGGGTCCCATTTTTTTAAATCCAGTTCTGATGATGGCATCCATGAGAAAACCGGATAAGTCTTAAATTTGCATAAGCATGTGCGTGACAAATGGACGAATAACTCAATATCACGCCAACCGATTTCGATGATTGTTTTTTTATTAGAAAGAATATATTTCAAGAGTTATTCTGTGATAGTTTGGATAGTTTCTGATGATGGATTCCATGACAAAGGGACGGAACTCTTCAATTCTTAGGAGCAAATGAACGATACTCGACAGAATCTTCCATATGCTAGCCAGACATTTGAGTTGCCTATCGTAACTTCGGTATGGTCAAGTGCTAGTCGTAGTTAAATATGAATATCAATGGATCTCTTCAACGGCTTACAGTAAGGGTGCGGTTGAAGGCAGAAGATATAAGTGCAACACGTTTACTTCAGATTCACTAGAAATCATAAAATAAATAAAAATTTTAACAAAAAAAGAACCGCCTTCAAAACAGAATCACAAATATATTAATATGCTCTAAAAAGTAAGAAATAATTGCGTATTCATTTATAGTGTTCTTCGTATTCTTATATTTGGAGTCGGTGTCAGCCAAGGTACCTTCATATATAGCTGTAGGTTGTAACTACATGTATAGCTACAGGTGGGAGAGTCGCGGGAGCAGCCAAGTGGACACCCGGGGAACATCTTCCTTGGCTGACACCGACTCCGAATATAACAATACGAAGAACACTATAAAAGAATACGCAATTATTTCTTACTTTTTAGAGCATATTAATATATTTGTAAGTCTGTTTTGAAGGCGTTTCTTTATTTGTTAAAATTTTTATTTATTAAATCTGTTGGTTCTGTTTCTACAATTTTATTTTTAGAAATAACAATTTGTTATCCTCGTTTCTTTAATCGCTGACTTTCTATTACTACTTGAAATTGTACTTGTCTATTTTTCGATTTAATAATAACTCAACAATGCCTTGCTCAGTATAGAAACAAAGTTTTTTTTTATTGCGTACAGGTAAGCGCTTTACTATGATCACACCTGATAGTAAGAGAATTTTATAACAACGTTGAAAAGTCGATAATGTGCAATGATAGTAGATAATTGGTGTCGAATTTATGGTGATTTCAATTGAAGGACATTTTTGAATAATGATAAGGATAGATTATTATACAATTAGCAAAATGTAGGAAGGAAAAACTTCAACGAACGAACTGTGCATACCTATGTTTTTAGAATTGTGTACTGCAGTGTATTTAAAAGAAAGGTTCGTCCGAGTGAAATTTGTTTGCAAAACCTATATGACTAATTCTTTTAAAAGTCGGTCATGCCTTAAAAAGGTATGCGATTTTCTTAACTTTCCAGTGTTTGATTTATATTCATGACATTCTATAAAAAAATGAATATATCTTATAACGTTTTTGACTTTATAGAATTTAAATAAGTAATATTTGAATGCCTTTTATTTAGATGTTGCAGAAGTCTTTCTGTAGTTTATATAGTTGAACTGTCACTATTTGTATTGTGGCATCTTTTTTCTATTGAAGTTAAGGCCCTTTTTTTAATCAACCCTATGTGTCTATATATAACTAAGTACAAAGTTTT
Organism: Elymnias hypermnestra; assembly: GCA_015832385.1. Taxonomy (NCBI): domain Eukaryota; kingdom Metazoa; phylum Arthropoda; class Insecta; order Lepidoptera; family Nymphalidae; genus Elymnias; species Elymnias hypermnestra. Next base: position 2,997,072 of record JACTOM010000907.1, read on the forward strand.
GAGTCGTTCAGCTTTCCAACCTTACTTTTAGTGCCCGTTGACAAGTTAAAATTAAAAATATAAATCTACTAACTGACCTAGCTAATTTTGTACATAATCAAAAAATAAAAATGCGAAATGATAATTGCAAAATGTTTTAACTTTAGTAAATAATGTGGTAATTTTAACCGGAACAAAAAGAATACGTAATCAAAGGAACGCAACTTTTACGCCCAGATTCCCGCCAAAATCCGTCAATTATTATAGTTGCGAACAGAAATTGTTCGTTGTCAATGTCAAAGACAAATGAAAAGAAAACAAAAGCATTCTTTTAAATTTCACTTGATTTCTGAAGGACGGGATGAACATTAAATGTTTTGACAGGTAGGAATAGTTTCTAAGGGAAAGCGAAATTATTTTGTTGTTTTTGCGATATTCCAAGCATTTTTTCATATTGACTTAAATGTTAAACTCTTCCTGGACTTCCACAATTAATTCTAAACCAATATTAGCCATAGCCAAATTAATAAGACTAAAGAACAGCAATTGATTTATATACATATACATAACTGACTAAATAATGTACAAGCATAGATTAAACACGACGTGCTTTAAAACTTTTTTTAAATTCCAGTGCCCGAGGACGCAAGAACTAATGAAAATTTTATTATTTAGTTAAAGACATCTAAGAATTAAAAACATTACGATGAAAACCATAAAAAAATGAGCAAAATCGTGTGGAAGTCGATTGTCTAGGGTTTTGTTCATAATCCAAATATTTTCCTAACTTACAATCGCTTTACTTGGTATTGATCCAGTTATGAAACCGATTAAATAGACCAATATTTAAAACAAATATATTAATATTTGCGTCGTTAATACTTGGTAAATAATTCATTATAAGCTAAATCGACTCGTCATTATGACCTCGGATAAGATTCAGCACATTACGATGGTATTTACAAGCAATTCGTTACACAAAAATAGTAAAAAATTAAAGATGACAAAGAACTTTTGTACTAAGAGTCGTCGTTCTAGGGGTAATTAAGATTTACCAGTACATAGAGGTATAATCTTTTATTGAGATTGTCATTTACATATCAATGATTAAAATAATCTTTAAATTCTGTTGCGATTTGTTCCAATTATATTTTAATTTTCGACTCAGTTTATAAATAAATTTTTTCTATCTTGTAGCTTTCCATTCTGTATGCCAAGTGTGTAGACACACAAATGTTGGCAAACTTGAGTCGTTGGAAAGAAATAGTTAAAATTGATTTAAGAAGGTCTTTATATGTAATCTATAATTATATTTATGGCATATAATTTTAATAATATGTCTTCTAACAAATAAAATGGAATCTGTCTCTGTAAAGTAGTGTAGCGCACGTGATTTTTCATACGGTACATATCAAAAATCAATTTTAAAATGTCTTTGACAAGGTGTAAAATGGCCTATATCACGAAATTTCTATGTGCAAGGATTTTTTCAAGCAAACTTCTTAGGGACAAAGCAAAGCATGGCCAGGTTTTTTGGACTAAAATAAAGTAGAGAATAGATGCTATTATAAGTTTTACGTGAAATCGCATAAGCAAAAAGATGAAAGTAAGACAGTTAATGGAATCACCTACACTTGATTGTATATATTTGATTGAAACTACTTTTTTTTATGAAATTGTTATTCTAGAAAAGTGCCATCTAGTTTTTGTCTTCGAACTAAGTAACAAAGATGTTATTAAAAAAACTTGCTTTTTACATTTAAAATTATTACTGTTCTACAACTTATCATAAAATTATTAACAGCATTAAATAAATTATTTTTGAAAAACGATAATATAATGAAAGAAAGTATTTAAGCAAAACTGAATAAAACGGTTGTACTTGGCTGTATGACTTAAAACTTTTTCCTCGCCTTTCCCATCAAGGAGATAAAAACCTGTAAATGTCAGTTGAGATTGACATAGCCGTAAAGCAACTAAAACACAATTATTTAAACATTTAATTAAAGAAAATAGTGATTTTCTATAACAGTTTTAAGAAGATATTAATAAAAATGTTTTGTTGCTTCAAAAACTGTATGAATGGTTTCACTTTAACCCCAAGTGTGCCGATACGCGTGAAGAGTAATCCAGTACAGTTAGATACTTTACATATGGGTATTGTTTGTTCTATGAAATTACCATTTTCTTTTGAATTATTAAAGTTTTCTTAATATTGATAGGTCAGCTGTCTGCCATCATTTTTAATGCTCCTATAAACTTGTATCGTGTAATTAAAAATGTCTATTTTTATCCGAAAACAAAGATGGCTTGATAGCTGCTATTTACACTTAATATTGTGTTTAGATGAAAAGTGTGTCAATTTTCTTAGTAGAGTCATTGTGGGCGTTATTATGAGTCAAGTTTTGTAAACCCTTTATAGTAATAATTATTTATATACTACTATGTATACAAATAACTAATATATATGAAAAAAAGGAACTCCATTTTAATATGATAAATTTAATCTAACTTTAATCAATTTAGCTATGAGCTGACAGGGGTTTATATTGTTAAATATATTCTTTAAACACACATAAACACATACGTAAGTTCATTTAATTCTAAACCATTATGCAAGGACTATGTTCATTTAGATTAGTTTGAAATTGTATATAGTATTGCATAGCGTTACCCTTTTTTTTCCATGACAGAAAAATCTTGATGGATACCCAGAGCAGATACTTGTTAAACCCTTCTGTATTATATGGATTGATATAACTTAGTTATATAATATTATAAAAGTAAAAAATTTCTAGATGGGTGTTAATGGGCATTACTTACTTTACTTACCAATATAGCAAGTAATATGCTAATGATTCACTATATATGTTATTCCAGGACATGAAGTAGTAATAGTGAAGGGAGGTCAGCGTGTCTGTGGCTCAGGATGTGCCCTGGGTAATGCCCCTCTTGTACAAAATAAATCTTATTTTGAGGTGAAACTCCAACAAGGAGGTGTTTGGGCAGTAGGACTTGCTACACGAGAGGCAGATCTTAATAGAGTACATGGTGAGATAATATCTATTTTATTTATTTACTAGTAACAAAATTTACAATATTTTATTACAACATAATAAAATTTTATTTATATATTTTAGGATAAAAATTAATGACTTTGTATTATTATATTATTAGTATGTTGTATTATATTTAAATAATACCAAGATTTCTTAATAAAGCATATTTGATGCTTAACAAAAATAAACATATTTTATACAGTACTGTAATACATGTTAATATTTATCGTAACTAATACAAAAGCCCATGAAAGAAAAGTTTCATCAAATATTAACAAAATGCTTAAAGTAGAAGATTAAGTTAACATTAATGTAGATAGGGAACTTTAATTTTTATATTTAACTATGAGTGCAATTTACTGAAGACCTAAATAAATAAAAAAATAAAAGCAGTGTTTAGTATGATGCTGAGAAACTAGACCGTATCATCATTTTAAATAAGACTGCAGGGCAATGCTAACATCACAATAACCCTTACTAATATTGTAAAGTAACTCTATCTGTCATACTTTCATAACAAAACTATTGAACAGATTTAAGTTAAATTTGGTGTACAGATAGTATAGAGCAGGAGTGGGGAAATGGAGGCCTGCGGTAGAATTTTGTTTGGCCTGTGAAGCATTGTATATATTAAAAACACAAATATTAGTTTTTCTTGAAGTTTTTTTGAAGGAATTTTGTTTTTATTTCAATCAGAAGCAACTTTTTTGAAGCAGTTCTAAATTTAATTAAAATTTAATCTTTAATCTTCCCAAAATCTACAATTTTTATGATCAATTTAATTTCATTAATAATAATATATTTATATATTTGATTATTTAATTATATATTTATATATTATCCCACATTCTTAACAGAAACTTGACTTAAAATTATAAAAAAAAAACTGTTTGACCCGAGGTCAAATTTTCATCTGCAATGTGCCCTATCAAAATATTTTCCCACCCTTGGTCTAGAGCCTAAGGCTACACTACTTTTTCATGTAGACTACATAGATGTTCATTAAGATCGAGATTCCCCATGGGATCCGGATATATAAAAGAAAAGCTATAATTTACTGCTAGATCGCGAGAATTATTCACCAGATTTTTATCATCAGATTATATATTCATCCGAAATTTGGTATATGTAAACCTCTTGCGATACAGTTTTTTACTAAGAATGTGTTTCACCATATTCCCACGGGATCTGTTTGTAAGCTCAACTTACTGAGAGATTCCCTTTACTATTTCATTTTATTTTTGAGTTTCAACATACATATTTTTTACAACATAAACTGGCACTAATAATCAAAAATTAGGTGAGTAGCATCGTAGGGAACAACTTTTGTTTATATATTTTATTTTTCAGGAGGAGTTGATAAGGAATCTTGGTGTCTCAATAGTGATGGGACTGTGAGACATGACAATGTAGAACTATATCACCTCAAACCAGCAGCACCTGATTCACCCACAACAGAGATCCTAGTAACAACTGCCTCACCAGATAATGAAATTGAAACTGAAAATGAAAAACCGGAAAGTGAAAAAGGTAACGAGAAGACAGCAGTGATGCCAGGAGAAGGTGATGTCATTGGGGTTGTATTCGACCATGTGGAACTTAATTTCTTCCTAAATGGTAAAAATATGGAGATTCCAGTGAGAAATGTTAAAGGATGTGTATATCCAGCTCTGTATGGTAAGTTTTGTTTAATGCTTATTTGTGATTGTACCTGATGGTGTGTTACGTTAAATTATAAGATGGTAATACGTACCTAGGAAAAGGTATTTAAATTTAATAGTTACTGCACAGAATCACTTCAAATATTGGATTTCAATATCATCATATTTGAAGGTCGATGCAACGGCAGTGTTAGGCTCCCTTGGCGTCGCCGTGATTCGAAAGTCGATGCAACGGCAGTGATAGGCTTCCTTGGCGTCGCCGCGATTTAAAAGTCGACGCAACGACAGTGATAGGCTTCCTTGGCGTCGCCGTGATTGGAAAGTCGATACAACGGCAGTGATAGGCTTCCTTGGCGTCGCCGTGATTGGAAAGTCGATGCAACGGCAGTGATAGGCCACCTTGGCGTCGCCGTGATTGGAATGTCGATGCAACGGCAGTGATAGGCCTCCTTGGCGTCGCCGTGTTTGGAAAGTCGATGCAACGGCAGTGAAGGGTCCCTTGGCGTAGCCGTGATTGGAAAGTCGATACAACGGCAGTGATAGGTTCCCTTGGCGTCGCCGTGATTGGAAAGTCGATGCAACGGCAGTGATAGGCTACCTTGGCGTCGCCGTGATTGGAAAGTCGATGCAACGGCAGTGATAGGCCTTCTTGGCGTCGCCGTGATTGGAAAGTCCATGCAACGGTAGTTATAGGCCTCCTTGGCTTTGCCGTGATTGGAAAGTCCATGCAACGGTGGTTATAGGCTTCCTTGGCGTCGCCGTGATTGGAAAGTCGATGTAACGGCAGTGATAGGGCTCCTTGGCGTCGCCGTGATTGGAAAGTCGATGTAACGGCAGTGATAGGGCTCCTTGGCGTCGCTGCGATTAGAAAGTCGATAAAACGGACCTGAAGACTTTTCTAGCGTCATACATATAGATTATCTGTGTTGCAATTGACACAATGTTTTGTATGTTGTTTCGCAACATCTTTATTCTTAGTATTAGCACGTTTTGTTCCAGTCTGCTAGTAACATGTTATTTGTCTCACTCAAACAAACGTGGTACAGCTAAGGGTAGAGCGAGACAAATATACGTCACTGCATTCATTGTACGGCCGCGTATGTTACTCAGCCACTTCATGGAAGCGCAACAGAATGCTTGTGATGTTCCAATGACTCTGTTTCAGATTTCCATACAAATGAACTGGGGTCTTTCGGTACCCCCGTTCGTATCATGTGTTATTAAAAAAATGAAGACCGGAAAGGATTACAGGGACTGAAAAGTTAACTTTTCATCGTGTTTTGTTGTTTCAGTTGACGATGGAGCTATTTTGGATATAATATTGGACAACTTCAGGTATCCTCCACCGACGGGCTATGAAAAGATAATGGTGGAGCAATCACTGCTATAACATAACAAATATTAATGGTGACGCTTGTGTACTCATTTTGTGAACTTTTATGTAATTTCGCTCTGTGTGCTAACAATGACTTTGGAGTAAGACTGTTTAAAACTGTATATGTATCTCTCTTCTAACCTAAGCCTTAGTGGTCCATTTTTAGTGTTACTCTATGTATTATGTGATAATTTTTAATTTATTTGTGATCCTTCTCTATACATAATAGTTCTATTGAAAATAAACATATTATATTTATTATTATTTAACTGCCTCATTGGTCTAGTGGTTAGCATGTTCGACTGCAGACATGAGGTCCTGGGTTCGAGTCCCGGGTCGGGCCAATTCAAAAATCAATATTGAGTTTTCTATTAAGATTTTCTCAATATTTGCCCGAAGTTGGGAAGTTGGCACGTTAAGCCGTCGATCCTGCGCCTCATTCACAAATAGTAATAAATTTAAAATAATATTTTTTTCAATTGTTTTTGACATTTGACATTGACAACCAACAATTTTGGCGGGAATCTGGACGTGTTTTTTGATTACGAGTTATTTTTGTTCCGGTTAAGTTTTGAACACATTTCTTACTAAAGTTGAAACATTCTGCAATTATCATTCAGCTTTTATATTTATTGATTCTAAAGTGGTACGAAGTTTTTAATAGAACTATTGGTATATGTTTATAATTTGATTGAATTTAGGCAAAGTGTTGCCATGTACAATGTTTGTTATATTTAATCTATTAAATAGTAACATTTTATCATCTTAACGAGCAATATTGTGTAATTATTATGTTGTTACAATTTTTTTTGTATTAGTATTTAATTTAAGAGATATAGTATTAAAAATATATCGAATAAACTAAGTCATTCCATATAGTCTTGATATATATTCGCGTATTATATTTTTCTATACTTATATATTGTAATGTTGGATGAAGTCCTAGATACTACTATAATAATTATCAAAATTAATGCCAATGGATAGACAAGTGTATTCCTTTTTGGAGTCATGCGTCCGAATCTTGGGTCACTATTCAGTCAACACATGTCCTTAAAATGACCTTATCAAATTTTTAAGTAGATATGACGTAATCTTGAACAATGATAAACACAGATATTATGTTACAAGGGAAGTTTTCATATAGAAAAGTACGTAGCCGCCTATATTTATGTCCCACTGCTGGGTATAAAACCCTTTATTGGAGGGCTTATAGAGCATTAACCACGTTGCTCTATTGGCAGGCTACACATATCTTGGAATAGCTTCCAGAGTATACAGGCTTCCTCAAGAAGAAGCACAAAAGTAAAATAAATGCGGTTGAGGTGAGAGCGTTGAGAAGTATGAGTGGATTGAAACTGAGTATCAAAGAAATAGCGTGATAGAGAACGTTGCTGCATAAAAGAAGATGTAATGACTAAAATTGGGAAAGGTATGCTTAAATTGTTTGGACACGTAGAGGGAATGAATGAGAGGAGACTACAAAAAGGATTTATGAGTCAAGAAAGATCCACTTATCTGACCCTAGGCTATGATGTCTTCGTTAAGATCATGTATTAACTGGTAATGGTACCTCTCATAATAAAGAAATATAGGTCTCTTCAAACCCCACATAACGAGGTTTCAAATTCTTACAAAATTTCTTACACTACCCTCATTTTTTGTAATAGTTTCGATTTTTATACGTTATCGAAGTAAGGTCGTAAAACTTAAATGCTGCGGTGGTGTCTTTGGTAATATTGTACTTTTAGATAATATATTCCTCTAGATTAGTCATAAGGTATAAAACTTTCTGTTGACGTGGTTTGTAGTATTTTCTATGGAAGGGAAACTGATACCCCTGAAATTAGCTATAACATTTTAGTTTTTTTTAATAATTTATAATTATATAATACCTTAATTATTTTAATATTTGTTAGATATATTGCGACATTTTTATCAAAATTATAACTGTCTGACTCAACTATAGAAAACAGATTATAAACTATTTATATCCAATGAAAGTTAGTTTACCATTATTTTGGAATCTTTGGCCTTTGCATTGAGTGAACGAATAATGGATGTATTTGATTTGATGAGCAACAAAAACTACGGCGTGGATTTATGGTTTCGAAGATACCAACTGTTGCTTATATTTTGCATTTTTTGCAGCAAGATCCAATTATAATGACTGATAATTTAAAAGTTCCGAGACAAAGTTTATGCATATCATTGTTTTAAAAGATTTTTATCTTATTACGCCAAAGAAGTATAACTTCTTACGCGTGTACATAAGTACACATAAATTTAATGAAATTTTCGTTTCATTTAGCTGCACTAACATGTCCAATTATCAGTACTATCGTGTCTTCGTTTTCTTAAGCGGTCCCCTAACAATTTGTATAAGTATTTTGTAAGTGAAATTAAAAAGAAGTTTCACTTCAACATTCTAAACATCTGAATTCAAGAAGGCCTTTACAGCAATTTTCGTTAAATATAATTTTTTTTTTCATATATTATTTCAATGTATGCCTGATGACAATATGATATATAAATATATATATAAAGTTACGAGCGTTCTTTCGCGCCCTTTTCTGAGAATATTCCACAACAAACTCAGTCGGGTGTACCTTTTTTTTTTGTTGTCGTCATTACAATATCCATTTTATTTATTCTATATCGATTAGAGCGATTGATTCACTCCCACGCTTTTTTATCTTCTAAGTGGTCATTAAAATTACAAAATGAATTCTCAATAACTTTTTTTTTAAATAAAAGATTTAAATTTATTGAAAGACATCTTTGTAACTTCGTGTGGGAGTTTGTTATCAATTATCAATATGTAGTCTGCTAGAATTTACAGCAATTTTATATATGTCGGAGAATAGCAGAGAACCGAGAAGCATAAAGTACAGAGTCGTAGGGTTCTCCGCCGACATCGTTATGAATTGGTTCCATTATTTAATTTCTTATTCTGTGGGCGTTCATGGGTGATGTTGGTGCAATGAAACACTTTATTAATTAACTCGGATTATAATGTTCAATCACTTAATGTCCCGATATCAATTTACACAAACTCATTAACACTAATAGCTAGGAACGCGACCGTTTCAATAGTCGACCACTCCGGCCGACCGCCACTCGATAACTGCCGAGTGACTCCCGCCGGACTGCCACCATTGACTCTGTCCACGCCGATAGATGGCGCCAGCGTTCCACAGAAATCTGCCCTCCGACATATATATATCTTAGTCAATAATTTTATGAACGTACAACAAGTTTTCTTTTGCTGCTGCAATAGTAATGTAAAGGATAGGGAAAAAATCTTGAGAAATATATTATCTATTAAATTTTGATGGCTTTGCGATGTTAAAATTTGATCTCAAATGTAATATGTTTGTGTATGATTTCAACTTGTAATTATTGTATTTAAATGTGAAAATAAACTTAATTTAGATATATCGACATTATATTTTGAATAAAAACTGCTGATATGTGAATAGCTTGTTTTGATTTACTTACTTAATAACGGACAGGTGAAGTTATCTGATGGTAAGTGATGTTACATCTTAAGATAGATAGCTTAAGGCGATTTAGGAAATTGCTTTTTCTAATTTGTCAGCCCGGACTGGTGGGAGGCTTCGGCATCAGTAAAGATGTGTCGCCAAGCAAGAGATTTGGGCGCTATGATTGGCGATGAGTCAGGTTGGAGAGCAGTGAAGTCCTTTTGAGAGGCTGTCATCTTGCAGAAAGAGTCACTAAACAGGCAAAGGGAGGTTATGGCAGACGCTACTCCCTCTCGCCGAAGGAGGGGGGGCGCTAGAAAGCGCAATTTTGCTCGCCTGCTCTCCCTCAACTAAACTAAACCCTTAAGTCGGATTCATTCGGGGCGCCAGAGCAGAATGCGTCAGCAGTGATCTGGACCCTAACATCTGGATGAAGAGGGTTCCGCTGGGTTTTAGTGGGTATCCTGGTAAGACCAGCGAGTCCCACACTCCCGGACGTAAGCTAACACTTCATCCGGCGTGCATAAAGCATTTCCCAGCGAAAAACAAACAATAAAGATTTGTGTGCAGAAACCTTAAGGAGCCATAACGTAAGCATTATGGATGGTGGGGGGTGGGAGGGGTCTTTCTTTTGCTTATTTAGGATGATATGGGTGGTGGGGGAGTCCCGATTACCCTTTTCAGCAGCAGCAAACGTTGCTCTAAGTCTAGGTCCGAGCCTCGCAGGAGGCGCCCTTAGAGCAACGTTTTCCCCCGACGCAGCAGGGCCCTTCTACGGGCCCACCCCTCGGCAGAGCTTCTGCCCACCGCTCGCCACACCTCCCGGTTCTGTCAAAGCCAGTAGGGCTAACAGCAACTACACACTTCGAAAAAGAAATGGGGTAGTCTAGATGATGCTTACGTCCTCGGTAGTTATTTACTTTTTTTACAAAAATTTAATATAAGTTTGTCATGTTTGTAAAATTACAATATTTTTATCCCTTACTCTATGTTGAATACTGTATTAGTAAAATCTAATATCTATATTAAATATATTTCTAATTTTTAAATAATAACATAAAAAAATACTATTATAATTGAAATTTTTTTACGTAAGCATGGTGGGAGGGGTACGACCTCCCAGAGGGTTATAGCTATATGCCCCCATATACCGTAAAGTGTCATGGATAGCTGCAACACTCCTGGCAGATGAGCCCCCATGGGAGCTCAGGGCGGAAGTTTTCACTGCTGTTTACTTTATATCTTTCTTATCTGTAAACATGACCAAGGTAGGCAACATTCTGATTTTGATGGTCTGCAATGGCAAGCCATTATGGTTATGGTCCACTCGTCATAACGCGTTGTTGACTTATTGGGTCCATTTGGGATGTATGCCCAAATATGTCTGCATTTCTAAAGCCTCTACATGTTCAAGTGCCTTTCTTGACAGTACAGGCTTCAAGTCCTAGACAAGTAGTCGACTAGGCAATTCCAGAAAATACGATTTCTTTAATTGGTCCAGTCGAGTCGAACTGATCTTAGCTAGCAAAGGTAGGGTTCACACCATCATGCTAACCCGGCATTTTTCGTAAATTTAAATAAGTGTCTTCAGTAATATAATAAATACACCAATATATGCTAATAATACCGGGAAATCCGTGCTTTATCAGATCGAATTGTCAATGCAAATTATTCTTAATCATTCAAAAAATAATCAGCAGCCGCTTAGAACGCTGTTTCGAAGGCGGTTCATTTTTTGTTAAATTTTTTTTATTTTTTTTATTTTTAGTAAATCTGAAGTAAACGTGTTGCAATGCAGCAACAAACGTAAGTTCATTGCTATTTGATTACAGACACTTATATTTTCTGCCTTAAACCGCACCCTTATTGTAAGCCGTTGAGGAGTTCCATTGATCTTCATATTTAACTACGACTAGTACTTGACCATACCAAAGTTACGGTAGGCAACTCAAATATCTGGATAGCCTATAGAAGATTCTGCCGAGTATCGATTATTTGCTCCCAAGAATTAAAGAGTTCCGTCACTTTGTCATGGATTCCATCACCAGAACCTAACCAAACAACCCTTGAAGTATCCCTTTCTAATAAAAAAGAATCATCGAAATCGATTGGCGTGATCTTGAGTTATTCGTCCATTTGTCGCGCACATGCTTATGCAAATTTAACACTTATCCGGTTATCTCATGGATGTCATCATCAGAACTGGATTTTAAAAAAATGGGACCCTATGACGAGCACCACCTTACATTTAAAAAAAAAATCATCAAGTTCGGTCCACCCAGTCGGAAGATATGAGGTAACAAACATAAAAAAAATACAGACGAATTGATATCCTCGTCCTTTTTTTGAAGTCGATTAATAAATACATACATACATACATAGCATCACGCCTCATTCCCATAGGGATAGGCAGAGACAACGTCCTTCCACTTGCTACGATCCTTGCATATCTCCTTCGCTTCTTTCATTCTCATTAAATCTTTCATACAAGTTCGTCGGTTTAGAGCACTCTTGACCCGGCCGTTATTTCAAATGTCCTGGATTTGGTCCAGGAACGTTCGCCTCGGTCTTCCCCTTCCAACTTTCGCATTCACTCTTGACTCATAAATCCTTTTTGTCAGTCTCCTTTCATTCATTCTCTCTACATGCCCAAACCATCTAAGCATACCTTTTTCANTCCCGATATCAATTTACACAAACTCATTAACACTAATAGCTAGGAACGCGACCGTTTCAATAGTCGACCACTCCGGCCGACCGCCACTCGATAACTGCCGAGTGACTCCCGCCGGACTGCCACCATTGACTCTGTCCACGCCGATAGATGGCGCCAGCGTTCCACAGAAATCTGCCCTCCGACATATACATTTCTTAGTCAATAATTTTATGAACGTACAACAAGTTTTCTTTTGCTGCTGCAATAGTAATGTAAAGGATAGGGAAAAAATCTTGAGAAATATATTATCTATTAAATTTTGATGGCTTTGCGATGTTAAAATTTGATCTCAAATGTAATATGTTTGTGTATGATTTAAACTTGTAATTATTGTATTTAAATGTGAAAATAAAATTAATTCAGATATATCGACATTATATTTTGAATAAAAACTGCTGATATGTAAATAGCTTGTTTTATTTACTTCTTAATAACTGACAGGTGAACTTACCTGATGGTAAGTGATGTTACATCTTAAGATAAATTACTTAAGACATCATCGCTGGCGATTTAGGATATTGCTTTTTCTAATTTGTCAGCTCGGACTGGTGGGAGGCTTCGGCATCAGTAAAGATGTACCGCCAAGCAAGAGATTTGGGCGCTATGACATTGTGGGCGCTATGATTGGCGATGAGTCAGTTGGAGAGCAGTGAAGTCCTGCGCTATCATCTTGCAGAAGGAGTCACTAAACAGGCAAAGGAAGGTTGTGGCAGACGCTACTCCCTCTCGCCGAAGGAGGGGGGCGCTAGAAAGCGCAATTTTGCTCGCCTGCTCTCCCTCAACTAAACTCTTAAGTCGGATTCATCCGGGGCGCCAGAGCCGAATGCGTCAGCAGTGATCTGGACCCCAACATCTGGATGAAGAGGGTTCCGCTGGGTTTTAGTGGGTATCCTGGTACGACCCATACTCCCGGATGTAACTTAACTCTTCATCCGGTGTGCATAAAGCATTTCCCAGCGAAAAACAACAATAAAAAATTGTGTGCAGAAACCTTAAGGGGCCATACTGTAAGCATTATGGAGGGTGGGGGGGTGGGAGGGGTCTTTCCTTTGCTTATTTAGGATGATATGAGTGGTGGGGGAGTCCCGATTACCCTTTTTAGCAGCAGCAAACGTTGCTCTAAGCCTAGGTCCGAGCCTCGCAGGAGGCGCCCTTAGAACGACGTTTCCCCAACGACGCAGCAGGGCCCTTCTACGGGCCCACCCCTCGGCAGAGCTTCTGCGCTCGCCACCCCTCGGTTACGCTGTCAAGGTCAGTAGGGCTAACAGCAACTACACACTTCGAAAAAAAATGGGGGAGTCTAGATGATGCTTACGTCATCGGTAGTTATTTACTTTTTTTTACAAAAATTTAATATAAGTTTGTCATGTTTGTAAAATTACAATATTTTTGTCCCTTACTCTATGTTGAATTTTTTTTAAAAATTAGTAAAATCTAATCTCTATATTAAAAATATTTTCTTATTTTTTAAATAATAACAAAAAAATACTATTTTAATTGAAAAATGTTTACGTAAGCATGGTGGGAGGGGTACGACCTCCCAGAGGGTTATAGCTATATGCCCCCATATACCGTACAGTGTCATGGACAGCTGCAACACTCCTGGCAGATGATCCCCCATGGGAGCTCAGGGCGGAAGTTTTCACGGCTGTTTACTGTATATCTTTCTTATCTGCAAACATGACCAAGGTAAGCAACATTCTGATTTTGATGGTCTGCAATGGCTTGCGGTTATGGTCCACTCGTCATAACGCGTTGTTGACTTATTGGGTCCATTTGGGATGTATGCCCAAATATGTCTGCATTTCTGAAGCCTCTACATGTTCAAGTGTCTTTCTTGACAGTACAGGCTTCAAGTCCTAGACAAGTAGTCGACTAGGCAATTCCAGAAAATACGATTTCCTTAATTGGCCCAGTCGAGTCGAACCCGTGATCTTAGCTAGCAAAGGTAGGGTTCACACCATCATGCTAGCCCGGCATTTTTCGTAAAATTAAATAAGTGTCTTCAGTAATATAATAAATATACCAATATATGCTAATAATACCGGGAAATCCGTTCTTTATCAGATCGAATTGTCAATGCAAATTATTCTTAATCATTCAAAAAGTAATCAGCAGCCGCTTAGAACGCTGTTTTGAAGGCAGTTCGTTTTTTGTTAATTTTTTTTTATTTTTAGTGAATCTGAAGTAAACGTGTTGCAATGCAGCAACAAACGTAAGTTCATTGCTATTTGATTACAGATACTTATAAACCGCACCCTTACTGTAAGCCGTTGAGGAGATCCATTGATCTTCATATAACTACGACTAGCACTTGACCATACCGAAGTTACAGTAGGCAACTCAAATATCTGGATAGCTTATAGAAGATTCTGCCGAGTATCGTTGATTAGCTCCTAAGAATTGAAGAGTTCTGTCACTTTGTCATGGATTCCATTATGAGAACCTAACCAAACAACCCTTGAAGTATATCCTTTCTAATAAAAAAAGAATCATCGAAATCGGTTGGCGTGATCTTGAGTTATTCGTCAATTTGTCGCTCACATGCTTATCCAAATTTAACACTTATCCGGTTTTCTCATGGATGCCATCATCAGAAATAGATTTAAAAAAATGGGACCCTATGACGAGCACCACCTTACATTTAAAAAAAATCATCAAGTTCGGTCCACCCAGTCGGAAGATATGAGGTAACAAACATAAAAAAATACAGACGAATTGATATCCTCGTCCTTTTTTTGAAGTCGATTAATAAATAATAGAAGGTTAAATCATAAATAATAATAGATACATAGACAATAGATTTTCTAGTAGAAAATAGAATATTCTCCTTAAAATTCAATGGATACCAGGAAAGATTCATGTTGGGGTATAGTTTATCTAACACTAAGCTCCCACAGTCACGTCCAGTTACCGAGTTGGATCGAAGTTGTTTAACCAACGAGATTGTTATTTCAGAACCGTCTAAGATGGAGTTATCGTCGGATCTAAGTTGAGTATTATCTTTGTTATATAATTTTCATATATAACTAGTGCATGCTTGCAAGTTCGCTTGTGAACATGAGATATAAATCCAGAGAGAAATAGCGTCTGAAGGAAGCCCGCATCCTGAGGAGCTTTTGCAGTCCCCGTTGATTCAAGACACGGGATGACTTTTAAAATACCTGAAAGAAGCAGAGGCTGTGCATAGAGAAGTGTTGGTGCCAACACTTATGTATGATAATGAAAGTTGGGTAAGGGAGATGTAGAAAGTAGAGATGGGAGCATTGAGAAGTATTACTGGATTGAAAGTGAGTGACAAAGTAAGAAATAGTGTGATAAGAGAATGATGTGGTATAAAAGAAGATGTAGTGACTAAAATTGAGAAAGGTATGCTTTGATGGTTTGGGCACGTAGAGAGAATAAATGAAAGGAGACTGACAAAAAGGTTTTCTAAGTCAAGAGTGAATCGGAATTATGGAAGGGGAAGATGAAGGCGAATGTTCCTGGACCAAAGCCAGGACATTTTAAATAAGGACCAGGTCAAGAGTACTCTAAACCGACGAACTTGTATGAAAGGTCTAATGAGAATGAAAGAAGCGAAGCAGATGGATCTATGCAAGGATCGTGGCAAGTGGAAGGACGTGGTCTCTGCCTACCCCGAAGAGAATTCTTTACTTTTGAAAAAATTACAGTCCATTTTTTAGATACAATCGTACGCCGCAGCAAGTAGATCGTTGATTGCATTGGATGCACCCTTCCACTGCCGGAGAACGAGGGTTATAGGGCAGCGTACTGTTATAAGTAGGAGTTCGATTGTCTTTTTAAAAAAAGATTTGTTTGAGTACAAGTAGATTTATTTAATTATAAAATAGATTTGTAAAAATGATGGTAAATGTACCCCTGAGATCAAAAGGCGAATTGGGATGGCAAAAGATGCTATGAACCGTTTAAACATCTGGAAGAAAGGAGAAATTGGTATCAAAACCAAGATCAGGTTGACCCGAGCCCTGGTGTTCCCTATCTTCCTGTATGGAGTGGAAATGTGGACCATCCTGACCAGAGTGAGGCAAAGAATTGATGCATTCGAGATGTGGTGCTGGCGACGAATGTTAAGAATACCTTGGACCGCGAAACGCACCAATCAATTCTAAACAAACTCAATATAATGACTCGGTTGTCTGCCATATGCCAACAACGCATTAGAGGCAGCGAAAGTTTAGAAAAACTTATTGTGGTTGGGAACACGGAAGGCAAACGATCGCGCGGCCTTTCACCATCAAGATGGACAGACCAAGTGAAAAATTCGTCGTCCTCCAAATTTTACACGGTGGCAAGAGAGGCGCTGGTCAGAAACCACTGGAAAAAAGTCATCCGCTCCAGATGCTACGATGATACTGACACGATCCTCAGACATGAGGGACCGACTAAGAGAAAGAGAAAATAGATTTATTTATTACTGTCTAATAATGAGGAAATTAAAGGATTTAATAAACGTGTATTCATTGTTTAACGTCCCCACCTGAACTGGGCTGGGAAGAATGGGCATAAAGGTGCGGGGGTTGGAGAAATGCATGATATGCATATGCGTCAGCATTAAAGCTAATAATTCATAGGCATAACAGTACTCTCTTCTCCATAAATCCTCAGTCAGAATTATCCGGGACATCAAAAACAAACGCGAAGAGTTCCGTTGGGTTTTAGTGGATATTACGAGGCCTCCTCCCTTACTGAGTCTCACACTCCTAGCCCATGGTTTGAGGTTTGTGAAACAAAGCATTTCCCACCGAAAAAAAAGGAATGGACTATTTTTACACACTTATAACAACGATATTATTAAATGACAGGACAAAAGGAACTCGTGCCTTTGAAAATTTATGTCGGCACAGAAAGATTTAATTAGTTTCCAGTTTTAATGAATATTAATCGGACGGTTGCGTCGTCGGTGCTATACTGCGGCGCCGTGGGCCTGATTAATATGGGAATTGTTTATTTTTACAATCATTTACACGGCAGCTTAATTTTACCTTACATATTATGAAGTAAATTCCTTCTTCTGTTTACAAAAAAGTCTTTAGTAGGCCTTTGACTTTGTAGAGCAGTTGAGTCATTCTGTGAGGCTGTTATCTGGCAGATGGAGGCATTAGAGAGGATAAGGGCAAGACGGCTCAATTTTGCGCGCCTGCTTACCCTTTCTTGTACTCTTGAGTCGGATTCATCCGGTGCGCCAGGACTGAATGCGTTACCGAACATTTGACGTTCAGCACATGGGTGAAGAGGGTTCCGCTAGATTTTGGGTATTCTGATAACAGTGAGTCCCGCACTCCTATATGTAATAAGGTTACATTAAAAATGTTTATGTTATCAAAAGCACTGAGGAGGTTACTTTAGAAAAGTTCCAATGGCAGTTAAGTTTAAAGCGATGGATGATGTAATGTGAACAAGACTACACCAATAAAGCACGGTACGGTTGTACTAAAAGGGATTGGAAGATTATTACGGGATGCTGGTTGGGAGGATGGAGGAGACACTATTATAATTATTACGTTGATAATTATATGAGTAGCAACGCGAATTTACAAAGGGAACAAATATAACCAGAGCGTGATTTCGAGACGTGGTTGCTTTAGGTACCTGGGACAAGATCTGTTTTTGGTATACGGTCCATTCGTGCGTGCGAGGCACTTGAGACGGTGACGGCACCTACACATTGCTACGTATATTAAAATCAGATGTACGGATCTGTCCGTCCGTTGATAATTATTTCTACAATAGTTGTTATATATACATCGCGTTCTGGTCTTCCATCGTTTAAATAAAAACAACCATAGTCAACTTTCACAGAGATTATTTATTACTTTAAACTAAATTATTAATTATTTTTTTTAATTAAATGACAATAACCAATAATTGACTGCCTCATTGGTCTAGTGGTTAGCATGTTCGAATACAGACATGAGGTCCCGGGTTCAAGTCCTGGGTCGGGCCAATTCAAAAATTTTCTATAAAGATTTTCTCAATATTTGCCCGAAGTTGGGAAGTTGGCGGTGTGATCCACCTCCGTGCCTCGGAGAGCACGTTAAGCCATCGGTCCTGCGCCTGATCTCTCGCCGATCGTATCGGATTCCCATCACATCGGACTTTGAGTGTGAAGGAATAGAGAGTGCACTTTTGTACTACGTCTGCCAATGCGCAGTGGAGCAGCGTGGTGGGTCTATGCTCTGAAAACCGTCGCACCTCGGAGTGAGGAGGCCTGTGCCCAGCATTGGGACGTTAATGGGCTGTTACTTTCTTTTTTTTACTTACTAACCAATAATTTATGGGTGCACCGGGCAGCACTTCGACTAAGAATGCCCGTCAGTTTTTTTTTTCGAAGTGTGTAGTTGCTGTGAGCCCTACTGGCTTTGACAGCGTAAACGAGAGGGGTGGCGAGTGCAGAAGCTACTCTGAGAGGTGGGCCCGTAGAAGGGCCCTGCTGCGTCGTGGGGGAAACGTTGCTCTAAGGGCGCCTCCTGCGAGGCTCGGGCCTAGGCTTAGATCAACGTTTGCTGCTGCTGAAAAGGGCAATCGGACAGGTGCTTAGACTTGAAGCCCATGGTTCTGCGACTGGGGGCCGCGGCCGGGGTGCTTCAGATAGCGGGGAGCTCGTCTTCGCCGGCGAAGACGTTGTGTATGTGTAATTGTGTACGGGGCGTTGTCAATTGTAATCTGGTCGTCTAGGTCGTCAAGGACGTGTTTGGGCCGCCGCTTCCTAGGCGGGATGTTTAGCCTAATCCTATAAGAGGCGGCATTTCTCATGAGAGGGTTGGGGTGACTGATGGCTCTCTTGAAGTAGTCTACGGAGAGCGTTTTAAAGTAGCTGTTGACCGTTGCGAGGTCGAGATCTCTATGGAGATCAACGTTGCGTATGAACCAGCGGGCGCCCGTGGCTATGCGCATGAATTTGTTCTGCAGCGTCTGGAGTCGAACCAGTCGGCGTGCAGGAACGTGAGCGAACAGTACGCTTGCATAAGAGAATATGGGGCGGATGCAAGTTTTGTTGAGTGTCACCTTGTGGCGCAGTGACAATTTCCTCTTCTTGCAGATCATGGGAATACCCGCCAGTCTATTGCAAGCCCTTTTATACTAGTTCCTGCGAGTGGGGGTAGTTCGAATGTTGCTAGCTCGCTGTACACCTTGTTACCTATACTAAAAAACGTTGCTGGCGTCATATATGTATCACATAATGTATAAAACTATTTAAAAATATGAAAGTATTTAATGTAAATAAATGTAGTGTTGCCACTACAAGTTTACTTAAAATTTCTGATGTTCTACATAGCTTTCTTAATTTTTTTATTTTAATACTTATAACAAACATAACAACAAAAGAACCATCGATATCGGTCCAGCTGTGAACGCTTGATGCCGGGACTAATGGACTCATTTTTATATAACTTGAATATTGTAGCATCTTTTTTTTAATTTTTTTTATTGCTGACAGTTTAGCGCTTGACTGTGATCTCACCTGATGATAAGTGATGATACAGTCTAAGATGGAAGCGCGCTAATCTGTTAAGAGGCGATATACCCCTTACGGTTTCTACACAGCATCGTACCGGAACACAAATCTCTTTGTTTGGCGGTACGTTTTTGCTGGTAGGGTGGTAACTAGCCACGGCCGAAGCCTCCCACCAGTCCAGACTCAGACAAATTAGAAAATACAATTTCCTAAATTCGTCCTACCGGGGATCGAACCCGGGACCTCCGCTAGTAAAGCGAATACTCGCACCATTGCTCCAGCGAGGCCGTCTTTCATGATAGAACCTTACTAATGTTCAAACTTATTATTTAATTGAATTATGGTCGAATTTCAACCATTGTGCTGCTTTCTAGGACGTTTGCCACCAACTGTGAGAGGACCAGCATCACCTTGCAGAAGGTTGTATGCTGGAAAAATCGCCAGTATGGCACTGTATGGTGCACCTGTGTGGATCAACGCCCTAACCACAACAAATAAAACTCTGTTACGGCGAGCCCAGAGGGTTATAGCGATCAGAGCTATACAGTGTCATGGACGGCAGCAACACTGCTGGCAGGTGATACTTCATGGGAGCTCAGAGCGAAAGTTCTCACGGTTGCTTACCAGTGCAGAGCAGCCTCGAGAACCAGAGGGGAATCGCCAAACACTGACGAAATAAGGAGGTCAGGGTTCTGGCTAACAGAGCCTCGACAGAACAAAGAAGGAGGATCTCAGGTCCCCAGTAGGGGCCATAGTAGGGGCGATATGCCCTCATCTGGAAAAATGACTGGTCAGTGAGCGCGGTCGCTCTCCTACAGATTGGTACAGGTTCTTATCAGTCACGGTTACTACGGCAAATACCTGTAGCAAACTGTTGGCTGCAAGCCGTCGGCCAGATGTCACGAATGTGGTGCCTTGTCAGACACAGCCCACCACACTGTAGCAGAATGTCCCGCCTGGGAATCTCAGCGACGCATTATGACGTTTCTGATCGGCACAATACTTACCAAAGTGTTCACTCCAGCTCCGACGAAGGGGTGCAGGAAACAGGAGGCGGAGTTACATACAACTCCTCCCCCTGTAAAATATCTGTGAGCTGCAACCGAGGGGCCAGAGAGGAATGCCTCAACGAACCTCTGGCGGAACTCATCGATGATTGCGGTCCCGCTGAGTTCTAATGGGTATTGCAAGTTCGTATCCTCGTGGAGTCCCACACTCCCGACCCCATTGGTTAGGGTGTGTAAATGCAATTCCCAGCGACAAAAAAAACACTAGCACAAAATAATGACATATACTAGTTTTTTAAGTGAAACTTCTTTAGGGAGTTCTTTAGGGAGTCTGGTGGGAGGCTTCGGCCGTGGCTAGTTACCACCCTACCAACAAAGACGTACCGCAAAACAAATAGATTTGTGTTCCGGTACGATGCTGTGTAGTAGCGCGCTTCCATCTTAGACTTTATCATCACTTACCATCAGGTGAGATCACAGTCAAGCGCTAAACTGTCAAATTTTAATAAAAAAAAAAGTGATTAGCGTCACGAAGATGTCCCGCGTTTTTTATGCTAATTCGTTTGAAGGTTAGGTAGTTTTAATATTTACAAATAACGTGTTACATTTCAATTTGCCACTCGACATTTAATAATATAACATAATTTTAATCAGTCATAAAAACACCATTTAATCAGTAATTTCTAATATTTATTAATATTCATTTGAGATTTCAATAAATTATTTGTATTAATTTTTGACACTTTTAAAACAATTAAAATTAAATTCCTTAAATAAAAAAACAATTAAATTCCTAACATATCTTCCTTTTTCCCTCTAAGTCTCAGAAATCTAAAGTTTTACATTTATATGAATATAAACAAGACTTAAAAATGTGATGATGATGAATGGCAATATTTTGATAGATGGGGAACAAGTGGAAAAGGTGAAAGAATTTGTATACTTGGGATCTAAATTTACAAAAGATGCAACATGTGAAAGTGATATTGAAAGGAGAGTGAATGCAGGGAATATGGTAAATGGTGCTCTGCACGCCTTTATGAATAGCCAGATGGTGTCTCAAAGGGCTAGACTGGCTGTGCATGCTGGAGTGTTGGTGCCAACACTTATGTATGGTAGTGAAAGTTGGGTATGGCAGAAGAATCACAAAAGTAAAATAAATGCGGTAGAGATGAGAGCGTTGAGAAGCATGAGTGGATTAAAACTGAGTGACAGAGTAAGAAAAAGTGTGATAAGAGAACGTTGTGGTATAAAAGAAGATGTAGTGACTAAAATTGAGAAAGGTATGCTTAGATGGTTTGGGCATGTAGAGAGAATGAATGAAAGGAGACTGACAAAAAGGATTTGTGAGTCAAGAGTGAATGCGAAAGTTGAAAGGGGAAGACCAAGGCCAACGTTCCTGGACCAAATCCAGGACATTTTAAATAACGGCCAGGTTAAGAGTACTCTAAGCCGACGAACTTATATGAAAGGTTTAATGAGAATGAAAGAAGCGAAGGAGATATGCAAGGATCGTGGCAAGTGGAAGGGTGTTGTCTCTGCCTACCCCTATAGGAATGAGGCGTGATACCATGTATGTATGTAAAAATTTGTTTGCCAAAGAACTTTCACTTCTTACATGTGTACTTTATACGCACGCATTTTAATTTTTTTAAATATCTAAATAAAATGGGCAATCCTTTAAATCTCGTTATATAGAGTTAACATTGTATCTGTCTATGCAAAATGGTTGGCAGAGATGATTTCGCAAATGCATTTTTAAATATTTTGCATCACTTAAATCTATTTCAAATTTCCCCCGGCAGAAGTGCCACGTAGAGTGCTTTAGCGGAAGCTTTCCATACCATTTCACGCCATAAATCTGAATTTGTGTTAAAAACCGCTGCGGAGTTTTGCTTTTAATACACTTTACTTATATATAAAAGTCAGGTTTTCCCCTTTTTTTTTGTCGCTGGGAAATGAAAATTACGCACTAACCCTGACCGATGACCAGTCAGGAGTGTGGGACTCGGCGATGGTCTCGCAATACCCACCAAAACCCAGCGGAACCCTCTTCATCCATTACTGAGGCACCAAGTGTTCAGCTTTCGCATTCTGCCCTGGTGTCCCGAATGAATCCGACGGAGAATTCACGGAGGCGGGAGGAGATGTGCAAACATGCGCCGCCTTGTATTCCGCCTCCTTCGGCCGTGAGGGGGTGCATCCACTGCATTTTCCCTCTCTCTTGTGGGCTTGCTTCAGCGAGACTACCGTCTCGCAAAAGAAGGCAACTGCCACCCACCATCTCTCGCTGGGGAGCGTCGCGCCTACAATACTCCCCAATAAGAGGTCGCCGCTGATCAACGCCACCAGAAAGTGATTCTGAGGTTCCCAGGTCGCACAATCTATCACAGTGTGTTGCGCTGAATCTATAGCTGCGCCACACTGATGACAAGCGGGTAACTCCTCCCAGCCAATTTGGTGCAGGAACTTTCCGAAGCACCCATGTCCGGTCAGAACCTGCACCAATCTGTAGGAAAGCGTCCCGTGCTCCCTGGAAAGCCATTGTTCCAGGTAAGGACGGATCGCCGCCACAGTGGCCATGTCCGCTACTGGGGATCCGAGATGATCGCTCCATTTTTGGACCAGAGCCTGGTCGGCCAGGGCTCTGACCCTTCGGACCTCGACGACATCAGGCCGCAGGCCATCTGCCCTTGCAGCCGATCTGTGTCGATACACGACCGCTAAAGCTTCCGCCCGTAGCTCCCACGGGGGACCGCCAGGAGGGTCTCCGCCGTCCAGGATACTGTACGGTAACCTCGTATTTCCCTGACAAGTTAGGTTTTCCCTGCGGTATGTAATCTAAATATTCTTTATTCAAGTAGGCTCAAAAAGCACTTTTGAATCGTCAGTTGTCTGTTCCTTGGCAACCACCGGTCTACAACCGGTTCGGAACGTTAAATCCGCTGTGAAGAAACCGGCAAGAAACTCAACGGTTACTCTTTTAAAGATAGTTTTGTATGTTACAATGTGTAATATATAGCTTCTTTGAAGTCGTCTGGAATCAAGTCCATAATTAGGTACGGAATTATCTTTTGGAGAAACTAGTCATATTTATAGCGATATATATAAGAGCAATATGTGAATTAAAAAAAAGTGAACGCTGCAAGCCGTACTTTAGGGAATTAAATGTTCTGACTATATCGTTATATATATTTTGAGTCATTCTGAAGTACCATCATCAAACGTACATTAGAATTAAAGTGTGGAAAAGAGAAAAACAAATATATATTATTTGACGATTCAAAAGTACTGTAATATGCCTATTTGAATAAAGATATTTTGATTTGATATATGTGATTTAGCATTATATTTTAAAAGAATGAATTACTCATCAAATGTTTACGCTGATGATCAAGTAATACTTGCATCTTCCTCTAATGTGCTACAGGAGATGGTAAATACTAAAATTTACAAAAGATGGAACATGTGAAAGTGACATTGAAAGGAGAGTGAATGCAGGGAATATGGTAAATGGTGCTCTGCACGCCTTTATGAATAGCCNAGAAGATGTAGTGACTAAAATTGAGAAAGGTATGTTTAGATGGTTTGGGCACGTAGTTGGTTCTATCTTCTATAGTTTTCGCAGCGCACCCGATACCAGATTTTATGTGACCAATTTTTTCACACCTTGGTTTACATTAATGTATTTTTATTAGGGATCCCTATTTTTTTGGGAAAGTAATGTAGCCTTTGTCGCTCAGTGAAAATGTAGCTTTCTAATGATGAAACAAAATTCCAAATTGGTCCAGTAGTTTTTGTGTGAAACCATAAGAAACATACGTACAAAACCATAAATGTTTCCTGTTTATAAGATTAGTTAAGACATATAATAACTGTTCCCAGCTGTTTCTCGCGTTATTCCAGATCCCTAGGGAATTTGGGGAATTCCACCCTTAGTTTTACATAGCGAAAGAAATATATAAGGCAAATTAAGCGCTGACGCAAATATGTTTTAGAGTCCCTCACTAATTTACAGGTTAGGTAATACTATTCTCATATTCTTCATCATTATTACATACTTTGAATGACTTAAAACACAATACTAAAGTTGATACAAACTAAGGACTGTTACTAGGCGAATATTGCTTCATTCCCTTGTGCTACCCCTCTTATACCAAACGCCCCACCCAAAATAATAAGTCCACCAATCAACATTCTTAAATTTGAGAATTTCCGGACACTGATATAAAAACCACAAATAACAATCATGATCGCTAACATATGTTTGTTACATCACATTACAAAGCTTAGAATTTGTCGACTTATTTGTACTATTATATATATGTATTGTACATTAAAACCTTCATCTTGAATCACTTTATCAATTGCTAGAAACTACGTTAAAATCCGTTGACCCGTTTAAAAGATTTAAGCTAACAAATAGCGGAAATGACTTCGTTTTATAAAGATCCCAATAATATCGTTTAAGTAATGTCACATTGCTTCGTGATAAAGTGAACAGGGGTCTACATTTCATGTTATAAGAGTAGTATCCAAGTTAATCCATACAGTGATCCAAGTTTGTCAAGTAATAATCCCTGTTAACTTTGCGCATCGCTTCTCTCACTTCCAAGAGGTTTATAACACAGTTGACTGAATTTGTACGTTTATTTGTACAGTAACCCCTACTAAGTTAATTAAAAGATTGGTTTTTATTTCATAGGTTTTATACTCCAACTCTATAGCAATAGTACAACTTAAATCTATAGGTTTATTAATTTACGTATAACAAAGGCAGATTCTTCTTCGTTTTCAGTTTGATTTAGATTTAAAATCAGACAAACCGTTTTGAGATTAAAAATACATACATACATAGCATCACGCCTCATTCCCATAGGGGTATGCAGAGATAACATCCTTCCACTTACCACGATCCTTGCATATCTCCTTCGCTGCTTTAATTCTCATTAAGCCTTTCATACAAGTTCGTCGATTTAAAGTACTCTTGACTTGGCTCTCATTTCAAATGTCCTGGATTTGATCCAGGAACGTTCGCTTTGGTCTTCCCCTTCCAACTTTCGCATTCACTCTTGACTCATAAATCCTTTTTGTTAGTCTCCTTTCATTCACTCTCTCTACGTGCTCAAACCATCTAAGCATACCTTTCTCAATTTTAATCACTACGTCTTCTTTTAAACCACAACGTTCTCTTATCACACTATTTCTTACTCGGTCACTCAGTTTTAATCCACTCATACTTCTCAACGCTCTCATCTCTCATACATAAGTGTTGGTACCTCCTGCATGCACAGCTAGTCTGGCCCTTTAAGACACGATCTGGCTATTCATAAAGGCGCCCAGGGCACCATTTACGATATTCCCTGCATTGACTCTCCTTTCAATATCACTTTCACATGTTCCATCTTTTATAAATTTAGATCCCAAGTATAGAAATTCTTTCGCCTCTTCCATTTGTTCCCCATCTATCAAAATATTGCCATTCACCATAGATTCATCTCTTTTAAAAAGCATAACTTTCGTTTTGTTTACATTCACTTTCATTCATTTCCCCTTCAAAGCTTTATTCATAATATTTACCATCTCATGTAGCTCATTAGCGGATGACGCAAGTATTACTTGATCATCAGAATAGCGTAAACATTTGATGATTCATTAATTCTTAACCCATACATACTTTCTTTTAAATCTGTCTAACAGTTATCCATAACTAGGTTAAACAGCCATGGTGACGCAACACATCCCTGTGTACGCCCCGTTTATTCTGACAAGCACTAGAACCCTCATAGAGAGACTTCAATGCTTGAATCAGATTACCTCTCACCCCATACGTAGATAACGTTGACCACAGCTCATTCCTCACCACTCGATCATAAGCCTTTTTAAATCTAGATTAAAAATAATTTATCTAAAACGAAAGTAATAATTGAATATTGAGGTTAAACAACTGTTTGAATATTAAAAGTTAAAAGTGCGTGCGTATAAAGTAACTATGTCACAAGTGAAATTTCTTCGGCAAACAAATTTTTATGTCTTTATTATCTAAAACGTTAGATTTCCGAGAGTTAGAGGGAGGGAAAAGGAAGATATTTTAGGAACTTTGTTTTTGAATTTATAATTTTATGAAAAATAATATATTAAATGACGAGTGGCAAATAAAAATTCCACATGTTATTTGTAAATGTTAAAACTACCTAACCTTCACACGATTTAGCATAAAAAACGCTGCACATCTTCGTGACGCTATCACGCGATTCACCCTCATGCGCCATAAGTAGAAATGATATTTTTACCATCTTTCTGCTTTATTTACGTTGTGAAGTTAATGAAATATTACATAAAATGTCCACTTACTATATACATAGATGTCGAGAAAAATGCAGTTATCCAAAATATACGTTAATAATGGGTATGGAGAGGCGTATGGAGAGAGAAAGAAGTAGGATTTTCGTATCCGAAATTTCGTCGTAAAATCTCGATTATTTCTTACAACGCGAAAAGTTGAACCTCTTCTCCTCGTGGACTACTCAATCTTCAATCATGATGCCTTTGGCACTTCCGATGAACAAGTGGCTGTAAGTTAACCGGGAGGGAAAGTGAATTAGGGGAATGCTATTGCAATCTAACCGGGAGACAACGAGGCACTGTTGTCCCGTATACACGGGTGTAAAAGCAAACTTATCCCGGAGTAAGAAAAATATATATTTTATTCACATTATAACAAATGGTAGGGGTATCGGAATAAGTTGAATCCAAGCAATAATTGTTTTCGCTCTAAGTTCGGCTGCGTCTTACATCAAATTAACTTTATGTTGTAGCGAAAATCGGAGATGAAACAGATGAGCATTCAGATATTCAGATCGAGTTCATAATTCTTTTGATTGGATATAGGAGTTGAAGAGAGTGAATATTACTTGATATAAGTATACTGATCCTGATAAAGGAAAATCATATTTTTAAAACGTTTTATTAGTTTACAGTTGATTGGATCGATAGCTTCCTAAAAAATGAATTACTTTACTAAAAAAAAAAAAAAACCAACAATTATACAAAATCAGCTGACGCTTGGGTCAAGAACCGCACGCGGCGGCTGCCTGTGTGAGTCTATAAGAAACGACTACATTCGCACTTTAATAACCGATCGATTGTTTTCCGTCCCATCATCATGGTGTCATTATTACTAACGCCTGTCTTCGTTTTCCTTATACGTTGTATACAAATATGATATATAAAAGATAATTTTAGTAGGAGGGAAGGTAAGTAAGTAAGTAGCAACCCATTAACGTCCCACTGCTGGGCATAGGCCTCCTCACTCATACGAGAGAGGGTTTTTAGAGCAAGACCCACCACGCTGCTCCACTGCGGATTGGCAGGCATAGCACACAAGTGTACTCTCTATTCCTTCATTCGCGTAGTCCGACGTGACGGCGATCCGACACGACCGGAGAGAAATCAGGCGCAGGATTGACGGCTTAACGTGCTCTCCGAGGCACGGGGGTGGATCACACCGCCAACTTCCCAACTTCGGGCAAATATTGAGAAAATCTTAATAGAAAACTCAATATCTATTTTGAATTGGCCCGACCCGGGACTCGAACCCAGGACCTCATGTCTGTAGTCGAACATGCTAACCACTAGACCAATGAGGCAGTTAAGTTAAATGAGGGAAGGTAAATTGGTCTTATTCCTCAGTACAAAGACGTTGAATCTCTATCAGTTCGACGATTTTCTTGTGAAAGAATGCTACTAGGCATTGACTTACCATATGTATCACATAAATGTTAAAAACTATTTGTTATTATTTGTTTTTTATAGCAAGAGTATTGAAAATTCCATAGATATTCTAAGATAGACATGATAAAAGCTGTTAACTGAATAAGTGTAGTATCTAGATTAAATATTTGGCTGTTCGTAAAACAAAACCATGCATACCCTTCATAAGTAACTAGCGGCCCGTCCCGGTTTCGCACGGGTAGACATAAATAGGTATAAATATTTAAGTTATAAGCATGATAATTAAAACGACCTTGAATTGACAAATGTAATGTACAAGTGTGATTCATAATGGAGCATCCCCTTCTCCCGTACTGCCCCTCTCTCGTCGAGTTAGTTACTTGATGCGCTGCGTAGCGGCCGCCGCCGGCATGTATTTTTATTTTAATTTCTTGATATCTTTTGAATGGAATATCCGATTTCAATCATTCAAAAAGTAATCATTTTGATCGGCATTTTTATCAATTTGTTAAATGTAAAAAAGTAGTTATAGTGACGTAACTACATTAGTTCGACATATGGTCTCGCGAAGTTTTTTGTTGATATTGATATATTCTATAATATTGTCTAGACTGGCCGTACATGCTGGAGTGTTGGTGCCAACACTTATGTATGGTAGTGAAAGTTGGGTATGGCAGAAGAATCACAAAAGTAAAATAAATGCGGTAGAATTGAGAGCGTTGAGAAGCATNGCCTACCCCTATGGGAATGACGCGAAGTTACAGTTACAAAAGATGGAAGAGAAACCTTTTAGGGTTACGGCTTTGCTTTGGTTACTCAAATACGATTCAAATTGATAGATATTGGTAAAATCAGTATACACAACGTCCACCGGATACCCACTGTCCATAGAAGAAAGCATATTTAAAAAAGTGACTAAAATTAGTAACTAAAAAGAAAAATGTTAAAAAATGCCGGTAAAATTCCATCGATCATTGCACAATTTCCGAACAGCCAGTTGAGATTTAATCGTGAAAGCATTTGAATTTTTCCTCGCTTAAACCTATTGCAATTTCCTGTCGACTGGAGTGTAGTGTAGTGTTGTATGTATAGAGTAGGGACGTGCATATTGACTTGTAACTTACTTCACTAGTGTTGTGACTTAGGAAATATTGTATATAACAATAATAAACGAATATATGTAAGGCAAATTCGAAATTCGACCATAATTAATTTATATTACAAATTTGATTACGGTTCTATTGTCAAAAACAAAATATATACAATCACAGATTTCACAGATGTGATATAGATGTTTTATATAAAAACTCTTTCATGGTTTGCTAAATGTCTGATAAACAATGTTAATCTATTCTCAATCTGACAGCAGACTTCAACAATAATGATTTGATGTATTTTTATGCATAATTAAGATAAAATATTTATATTTTGCTCTTCTTCTCTGTATAAACTACTAGCAGACCCGACAGACTTCGTTTTGTCAAAAATATTTGAAATGTGGCTGATTTCAGTTTTACGAATGATTTTCGAGTTTTTCGAAATGAAATTACATCAGATCTATAGCTCTTATTTGATTTTGAACTATGTGCAGCGGGAATAAAGTGCAAATTGATTCTTTGACGTTAGGAAAGCACCTACATTGCTTAGACAACAGTGAGTTTAAGTTAGAAAGCGTTTGTATGTGAAACAAAAAAGGTTTTTTTTAGAGGGTTTTTGCAATTATTCGAACTTTTTTCGCCTTAAAAACCATCCATGGACTTCAACGAACATTTACAAAAAAAAAATTAGCAATATTGACCCAGGCGTTGTTGTGTTATGCGCTTACTAACACTTTTCCGATTCATTTTTATATTATAGATAAGTGTGGGATATTTTATACTCATCCGTCCGCGCATTTTTCGTAAAAACGATTATAAAATTTTCTCTTCATCTATTAATAAACCACCAGTTGTTCTAAGTGTCATCCATGTAGTCCACAATACCCTAGAAATGTGGGGAAACCTGTTTAGAATGATTTCTGTGACAAACATACGTGCACATACATGAAATTTTATTGGTAATATAATTAATACCAGCATTAGACCTGATGAGTTCCTATTTAACCTATAGAACACAAAAGGGTATGTCGCGAAACTGGGAGTGCCACAGGGTTTTATATTCGGACCATTTCTGTTCCTCATTCACATTAATGACCTTCTTTCTTTGTTAAGGGCGATCTTGAGATACTTCGCTATTGTTTAAGATTAATAGACGATAAACAAATTAACAACCGTATTTAAAATTTAGTGTGGAAGAAAAACCTGATGTAAAAGCCCCATCGTTGTAAATGTGGTGAGTGGGTAAATCAACTCGGTCACCACGGTCTGTCTTGTCTTCGTAGTGCTGGTAGTCTTCCGAGACACGCCGCCATCAACGACATCATCAGAAGAACCTTTGTCACCATTAACGTGCCGGCTATTCTCGAGCCGATTGTAATTGCACGTGATGATGGTAAGAGACCTGATGGTATGTCGTTGATGCCTTGGAAAAAAGGAAGGTCGTTGGTGTGGGATGCTACATGTGGTGATACGCTTGCACCATCTCACATTGACGCTACCTCCAAATCAGCGGGAGCGGCGGCGTTATTAGCTGAAAACGCCAAGAGGCGCAAATATGAGAGCCTTGCTTTAGAATACATATTTGTGCCTTTTGGCGTGGAGACATTGGGACCATGGGGTCCTGAGGCTAAAAGCTTTTTGAAAGAAATCTCATCTCACTTAGTTGATGTCACCCGTGACCCTAAGGCCGGGTGGTACTTCGGACAGCGTATAAGTATCGCTGTCCAAAGAGGTAACGCTGCCAGCCTTATGGGCACCCATCCATTTGCTTCTGATGGCGCATTTTAGTTACTTTTATTTTGTCTGTATTAATGTTAAGGTTCGATATAATGTTATCATGGTTAATTGTATATTTTAAATAAATGTTAAAACAGTTGATAATATACCTATATACAACTTAGAACAAATAGATCAAATAAATGTCGTCAT